>BGPR01043827.1:0-12817 GCA_013235015.1 Araneus ventricosus | reverse complement strand
CTGATGCTTCGTTCAGTTACGTATTGCTGAATACTTGCGAAAAATGACTTTCGCCAGTGATCATACAGAAGATGTACACTAAGACCAATTATATTGTTTTCATCAAGGCACCCAGTGGCGAATCGGGGGGGGCTAGCAGGTCAGCCCCAAGGCAAGACAGAATTCTTTATTTTATTTAAAATCCTCAGCTGTGTTTTTTTGTTTTGCTTTTTCTTAATCCCCTTTTAAAAAAAATTCACATTTCTTCCTTGCTTTTGACAGGCTCGAAAATTTTCCCTTTTGTATCCATTCCACTTGTATTTGTAATATTGTACGGTCAAAAACTTATGTTTTGCTAGTTATATCATTATGTTTTATTAAATTTATCGAGAGAATATTGTAGTTCCTTATGATTCTTATTGTCCAGACCAATTCAAGTCTGTAAAGTTAAGTGTTTTGGTTTACAAACCATAAAGGTTTGACATTCATCACGACGATATAAAACATTTTATACCTCAGTCCCCAAACCGAAATCACCGTTCGCCACAGAAAGCAATAACCCAAATGGAGTGATAAGAAATTTGCCATTATAAAAAGAGAAAGTGTAAAATTTCGGGTTATAAGTAGATCGCAAACGCTATCAGAGGTTAAGTCAGTCGCCATTAAAGGTTGTATGCGTTGTTTGCTGCCATTAGGACCATTTCTGCAGTATTAGGGTTAATTTCCTCTCTCTGGTTATGGTATTATTTTTGATATGTTTTTTTTCAGTGTACAACGTCACTTTAGTAAAATGGAATAAATTTTTCCAATGCATTTATGTTTTGATGAGAGATAGAATTGCAATCAGGGTACGCTATAGTACAACCTAATTAGCTAACATAACTGTAGATTTTTTAGATATTGCCTTATTCAGAGTAGATATTTATGTTTTCATATAAGATGCAAAGTGCAATTTTTAAAAAATAATGTTGCCAAAATAATATTTAAATGTTGATTTCCATAAGTGTTTTCACTCAGTGAAAAATTTTTGAAGTCAAAAGAGAAATTTACAACTAGATACAAAAACAACAAAATAAATCTGAATTTTTTTGCAGACACACAGAAAGAAAACAAGACTTCTTCGATGGCGATCTATCCTATACAACAAAGTTTGAAAGCAGACAAAAAATAATAATAACCAAACGATATAATAATTTATCGTTTGCGAAAAAACTCATCAGTTCTTTCCCCGTTTGGCGGTGCAACTCATTCTATCCGTCGAGAATTTCCATCATATTTTTTGTATTTTTGTCTCCCACAAAAAAAAAGTAATAAACAAAACTTCCCCAATTGCGTATTTTTAACTCATTTATAAAACTTTCCGGAAAAAAATCCCATTTTCCATCATCTAAACTCATCTGGCTGAGAGAAAAAAGTGAAAAGAGAATATGAAATTGACATATACCAGAAAGGAAAATAAAAGAAGAGAATTCGTTTTTTCCATAGAATTAATTCCTGAATGCTTATTAATGAAACTCACCAAAACTAAAGTGAAGTGGATATTTATTCATATAAGTTTTTCACATCGAGTTCATTACACAAGATCTATTATTTTGTTCGGGAGGAAGAGCATAAAATAATGCTGTAATCATGAGATATATTTCCTCTTTTGTTTGAGTATTTTCTCAGGTTTTTTTAAGCATTGTATGAAGAACGTATTCATAGTTGGACAGAATAAAGAAGCTGTTAAATATGTAATTGGAATTTTACTCTACCATCCATAACAACTGGGTATAGAGCGCTTTCAGCTGTCTATTTTTTGTTTTAATATTTAGAATTTTGAACTAGATAGAGATAAACTCTTAATTTCCTTGAGTTAAAGATGGAAAATAGGATAAAGAATCAGGTACTTCAGGCACCTGCTTCGCGATCACTTGAAAAAAAGATAATATTTCCTGAATTTATAAACTTAAAAGAATATTCTTTTTACTTTATACAAAATCACTTTCTGTATTAGATGCTTAAGTTGCTAATAAAAAAATGCGTTGATTGTTGACAATAAATATTGAATAGCATGTTCAGAATAATTAAATATAATAATAAGTGTATAACAAAAAGGCGCAAAAACTAAATACTTAAATTGCACTGGATCTATCCTTCAAAAATATCACAAAGTCAGTATTTTTTAGCTGTATGAAACTAGTCAAAATTTCTGAAAATAAAATATAGTTTTGGATGAGTTACTTAAAATTTTATAAAATTCATAATTGCAATGTTTGGGTATTCCAATCACTGCACTTGGTGGTGATTACTTGTTTTCCCATTTCAAAATCGAGTATATTTATATTCAAGATTCCAACAATTAAAAAATATTGCGAAGTTAACTTTTAAATAAGAACTTTCATGAGCGTTCTAATCAGTAATAATAATGACATCTAAGAAATTTATAGCAAGATTCAAAACAACAAAAGATAATTCATAGTTTTTTACTTACTAACAAATGAAAAAAAAAATTTAAAGAAAACATATCTAATGGCGATCTATCTTATACCAAGGTTTAGAGGCAGGAAAAAATAATAACAAACGTTGTAATAATTTATCGTTTTGCAGAAAAAACTCATCAGCTCTTTCCCGTTGGCATTACGACTCATTTAACTCATTGAAATTTCCATCTTTATTATTTTTTATTTTTTGTCTCTCACAAAAAATAATAAACAAAAAACTTCCCAGACCCGTATTTTAACTCATTTTGCATAAAACTTTGGAAAATCATTCATCCAATCAAGCTCTTATCACAGAAGAAAAAAGAAAAAAGAGAATATGATTACGACATATACTTAGAAGGAAAATAAAAAAGAAGAATTCGTTTTCCCATAAGTGGTTATGTGACAGTTGCTTATTAATAAAGAAACTCAGCAGGTTCTAAGTAGTGGATGTTATTCATATAAGTGTTCACATAGCGTTCATTTAAAGATATATTATTTTGTTTGTTCGGGAAGAGAGCATAAAATAATGCCGCGTAATCATGAGATATATTTCTCTTTATTTGATTTCCTCCTTTATTTAAAGCGTTACTTTGAGGATGTATTCTAGCAACTCAAAGAATAAAAATACGTAAATATGTATCACAGGGTTTGTTTATTTATTGAATCCATAATAACTAGTAGATCGCTTTTTTCGTCTGTTTTCTTTAGTTGGTTTAGGGTACATTTGAATAAAATTCGAGAATAACTCTCAGTTTTGACTGAATTTACATAAAAGATGGAAATCGGGTATAGAATCAAGGTAACACAAACACACCTGCTTCTAATCATTTTAAAAAAATGTTTCTAATTTATAAAACTTGAAAATATTCATTTGCTTGCTAAAATGCATTTTCATAAAGAAATTAGCTGTTTAAGTGCTAATAAAAAATGGAAATGGCAAACTGACAATAAATATTAAATCACATATTAAAGAGAATGATTAAATATAATGGAAATAATTGACATAAACAGGTGCAAGAAACTAAACCATAAATTACGATAATTCTATCCTTAAAATCTAAAGTCAATAACCAGTCGCATAAAACTAGTTAAAACTGATGAATTTAGAATAAAGTCTTGGATGGCATTATAGAATTTTATGAGTCCATAACTGTAAATATTTTGGGCATTCAAATCCACTACACGTTATGTGACAAAAAAACCACAAGGTGATGGATTAGTAGTCGTGCTTTCAAAATCAAAATTCAAGAATTTGATTCAATATTTTGAATATTAAAAAAAAGTTGCGGGTCAGCTGTTAAATAGTTATTTTCATAAACACTCCCATGAGCGAAATTTTTTTTTTTTTTTTTTTTTTTTTTTTTTTTTTATATCGAAGAATTTACAGCAAGATGCGAAAACAACAAACAAAACAATAACATTATTTTTATAACCACACAGAAAAAACAAAATGCTCCTTCATGGCAGTTTATCTTATGCAACCAGGTTTAAATAAAGCAGAAAATAATAGCAAACGATATACAATAATTTATCGTTTGCGGGCATCTCATCAGCTCCTTCCCCGTTTGTGACTCATTTAACATATTAGTCGAATCCCAGCACTTTGTATTTTGTCTCCCACAAAAAAGTAATAAATAAAAAATTTCCCCCCCAGACCAGTCTTTAACTTATTTGCATAAAACTTTCCTCAAACCATTCATCATCAAACTCTGTCTGTGAAAGGAAAACAGAAAGAAAAACAGAGAATGTGAAATTACGATATATACTACAAAGGAAAGACAAAAAGAAAGAGGTCGTTTTCCATAAATTAATTCAGCAGTTGCTTGATAATAAGAAACTCGCAAAGGAAACTAAGTAAGTGGTATTTATTCACATAAATTTTCTGCATCGAGAATCGATACATAAAATCTATTTTGTCGATAGGAACACATAATATAATGCTGTAAACATAGAGCCGTTTTTCGCTTTATTTGCGCGTTGGGAAGAAGGAGACCGCGTTAATAACTCCAAAAGATAAAGTTCTGTGTTGTCTTGGAATTTTTTGCTTTTTTAATGCATCCATATGCAGTGGACTCCAAACTAAATTGGCGCGACACTGGATGTTTACCACGTGAGCATAATTTAATCCATCGTCAAGGTGTATATAAATCATTTTCAATATCTCTTTTACTACTAGTCGCGTAAACTAGACATTACAGGCCCCTTTCCAGCAAATGTGTATGGCGTGGATCATCACTGGTCTGGTAGTACACCAGCAATGTTATGGGCCCTGCAGAATTGCAGCATCTTGGAGTACCAGCCTTTAGATCAGCGGGCCCCGCAGATTTAATTACCTACTGATCTCCCAGCATTTTTTGTAAGACTTAAAGTTCACGACTGCTTATAAATGTCGAATAATGTAAGAGCCTCCTTGATTTTCACTGCTTCCAGAGTACTCACAAATGCGAGCTGCTCCACAGTTGGACTTCACCCTCGTGTTTTCATGTTAAACAAGCAAGGCGATAAATGGACTGTTTTAATAGATTACAGTCATTTATGTTTTCTATATTTATTAAAATCTACAAAATTAACGAAAAGATTAAATTAAGCTATTCAACTGATCATTGCATCTCGTATCTTAACCCTTAAAACATGACAAACTGGCCTTTTCTTTTGAATTCCAAAACATTATTTTGTATATATTCTAAAGGAATTCTCGGTAAAATGCTTTTTTATATTTGAGAAGTTTGATTACATTTTAAAATTACAGTTTGTCTGTTCTGTTTGTATAGATAAATCTTAGATTTTAAATTATGAGATCAAGGAACAGACATCATCTACAAATGGTCACATGGATTCTCCATCCTTTCAACTTTAATCCACCACTGGCACTACCACAAAATTCCTACCACCGAGATCAGATCCAACCGTTGCGATAGATACCCAAACCCATCATTTAAGAATATCAGATGGCATCTCGTAACTCCCCCCCCCCATCTCTGCCACCCACCGAAACGAATTAAGATCATCCCTTCCACACACCTAATCCCTGCCATTGCACAAACACGTCCTCCCCGTGCAGACAAATTCCCGTCTCATCTCTGTCTATTACGCTCCAGAGCTCCATTCAATGCGTTTTTTCCGCCCTTGGGAGGTCTCCGGCTCTCCTGCCAACCCCCCCAACAAAATCTTCCCCTCATCCATAATCCTAATGGCAGAATGTCCTCCTTCCTGGAGAAGTGGTCAATGCCTGTCTCACCGCCGAGAACATAGCATCTGTCAGCTCGACCCTCCTCTCCACCCCTGGAAGGGAAGAGACGTTTACGCCCCCTTCTGACAGCTGCCACCGATGATACGCCTTTGTTGGAGGAGGGAGGCCGGTGTTAAATGGCATTTAGCGAGCGGCTTTGGCTGCTAATAGGTGTTGAGTCCAGAACTTATTATGGCGTGTAAGTTGTGCAATGAATGCGTGGGAATGGGCATTATGTCGAGACAGATGGGGTATTGGCTGGCTACAGTGAGAGTCAGTGTTTCATTCGGAGGTTGAGATTGAGTAGCATCAATGAGTGGATTTTACTTTATTGCCCAGTATGTATACAGAAAATATGATGAAGGTCGCCCCTACAACGAGGAAGTCTCCCTACAGCCGTTCTCCTATAACGAATTTTTATCAGATGTTAAAATAGCATTCAAAGTATTCTCCATATAACAGAAATTGGTGCAATGCTCCCTATAACAGATTTTTTTTCAGACCTTTATCTCTTTATGATTTTTTTTGAAGAAAGTTTCTAATTTCTATGCAAAACAAATCGTTCACGTCTCAGTTCTGGAACCCTCGCATTGTTCATTCAGCGATAACACATAGCCATGAAGATGCTTATGTGAGAGAGATTTATTGAAGAGTTGTGGGGACCTGGGTTTTCTACAGAGGGAACATATTTCCACAGGGTCAAGATTCGAGAATCAGGGGTGGAAGTGGGGATGGAAACGAAAAATGGTCGACAATAAGCATTTATGTTTATCCGTACTAGTATATTATTCTCTGAATTGGTGGTGTCTTCACTTTGAGCATTTTGTTTATACAATAAAAAAATTAGTATAATTTTTAACAAATTTATAATAAAATATTACTTCGACGCTGGTGAAGTCATAGTCAAATATATTTTGAAACTTATCATTTTTTATTAAAAAAGTTTTAGCCAACATTTACTTGAATAACTGCAAAACTCTCTAATCTCCGTATGGCAGAAATTTTCTCTATAGTGAATTTTCCAACTGGAATAGCGATTTCACGTTGTAGGAGATGCCTGTATTCAATCGTCAAGAAATTTAGACTCAGTTTTAATGAAAGTTTTCGTTTTGAATTTTCCTGAGTCCTAAAAAAAAGGCATTTTGCAGTTTATGTCTGTACATTGCAGTGTCCCATATCCGTCAACCGGTTCTGGTCCTTTGTACACAGCTTCAGGTACGGGGACATGGGGCAGCGTTGCGCCCGTAATGGCATCGAGCATACGGGGACATGGGCAGCATTGCCCGTGGCATCCATGTAGGCACGAGGCAACGTTCTGTCTTGTGTACATGATAGCTCTAAAGCGTAAAGAATAGACAACTGAAATCAGGTATGCAGTCTAGTTCCAAGTTGTAGATCTTTATCAATTTTAGACAAAACCGGCAAAGTACTATCAAGGACAACCCCATGACGTAGATCCCCACTCAACCTTTCCATGTTGTTTGCACAAAATCTTACTGTGGGTGTATATGGTGTAAACAGTCTAACACGCAGGATAATGGAGAATGAAAGGTTTAATTTACAATGTAAGAGCTTACATGCTTTAGGTACAGAAAACAATAGTCTTGCACAGTTACCAATGTAAATAGACAACAATTCACAGGTAATGACAGTTCAGCACTTTGATATCTAATAACACAAAACGGTCAGCCAAATAACTGAAGTAACGAGCAATAACAGCTCAGCTCCACCAGCTGATTTAGCTCACACAGCGGATGGGGAACTCTCAGAAGACGTTCGCGCTTCACAGCAGTAATGATCGGTACGAAGATCAGAGCCGCTACCGTAGTCAAACGCGGTCTTATATACTCTCTGATAGGCCGTGACGTCACATAGAATTTTCAGGGAAAATCCACAGATCTCCACGGCCCCTAATGAAAATATCGAGAAAAGGTTGCGTATAGAACAATCTATTGTCGCCAAGGTCATAAAATCTGTCGCCAAGTCGCCAAAATGGTCCTTAAGGTCATGCGTGAGCAAAGTCGCCTGAGTCACTCCGCTTCACCTTATGAAACCCTCTTCCCAACCATAAGACTTGCATTGCTGGGAAGCGACTTTCTATGACTGTAACAATATTAACCTGTATCCGCCCTCGAACACAATCCTTTAACTACGCTGTCAACCTTACCATCAGGCCACCAGTTCCTGCCTTCACTCTATCTCATGTCCACTCCATGCACCATTCAGAGAAAATTAATTTAAAATATAGTTCAACACCAGACCCATTTCTCGCTGGATAAAAATAAATACTCTTGACAATGATAATATGCACACACACTTATTGTACCTGCCTTGTTCCGGGGGTTTTACCCCTCCTGCCCTTCTCTCTGGCTGAGCCTGGACCAGAGTGCGCATACTGTTTGGTTGTTTTAAATTCGAATCTCAATACATTTTAGCCATTTAAACAGTGACTCAGTTCGTGCATCGAAAATGACATTTTACACTTATGACATAAAATTGAGTCATTAATAGACGTTATAATTCGAAACAAAAATGCCCGATAACCAATTCATCTCAAGTGTTCGATGGGCTCTCAGTTGAATCAGTAAGACAACACATTTTTTAGCCCTTTAACAGTGACTCAGTTCGTGCATCGAAAATGACATTTTTACACTTATGACATAAAATGAAGTCATAAAGACGTTATCATTCGAAACAAAAATGCCCGATAACCAGTTCATCTCAAGTGTTCGATGGGCTCTCAGTTGAATCAGTAAGACGACACATTTTTTTAGCCCTTTAACAGTGACTCAGTTCGTGCACCGAAAATGACATTTTTACACTTATGACATTACTGGAGGTCATTAAGTGACGTTATAATTCAGAAACAAAATGTCGATAACCACCTTCATCTCAAGTGTTCGATGGGCTCTCAGTTGAATGCATAAGACGACATCTTTTTAGCCTTTAAAGACTCGCGTTCGATTGCACCGAAATGCTTTTACACTTATGACATAAAATTGAGTCACTAATAGACGTTATAATTCGAAACAAAAATGCCCGATATCCAATTCATCTTAAGTGTTTGATGGGCTCTCAGTTGAATCAGTAAGACAACAATTTTTTAGCCCTTTAACAGTGACTCATTTCGTGCATCGAAAATGACATTTTTACACTTATGACATAAAATTAAGTTATTAATAGACGTTATCATTCGAAACGAAAATGCCCGATAACCAATTCATCTCAAGTGTTCTATGGGTTGTCAGTTGAATCAGTAAGACAACACATTCTCAAAACAGAAGTGTTCATCTAATTAGAACACCACACTGTTAAGGGGTTAAAAATGATGTTAAGAATTGCTTACGTATTAATATTTCATTTTTTATTTCCATTGTATCTTTCAAATAAGCAGAATTCATAGCTTTCTGCCATTCACGTGGAAGATCGGGCACAAAAAAGAAATCCGAAAGACAGCGAACGACACGAAGGAACGCATTGTCACTTTAGTTTACGTTTCACCCCAATGCTTCCGGTAACAAAATTTGCTCTGGCTTGACTTATGAAAATCAAATCAAGGGGAGCAACAATTCAAATATTTTCTCTCGCGTTTCGGCACTAACAAACAAACACACTTCGATGTCCAAAAGGGAGGGTGAAAACGGTAACAATAAGCAAATAAAACTGAAAAGCGTAAAGAACGTCAGGTATATACGGTTTAAACGACGTCTCAAGTCGATCTATTTAAAATAAATTTTTCCGTTGATGCGCTGCAAACAAAAGAAGGTTTTCGAAAGTTATTTGTAAGTTTTTCTTTAAAAGAGGATAAAGCCAATATGTGAGAAGTGTCTAAATTGTTTCCATTTTTGTTTCGATGGAATTCAGCGTTTTAAGTTCTGGATAGAGAGAGAGCAAACAAGGTAAGCTTTTATTTGAGAATTGTTTTGGAAAAATGGCTTAAGATGTCTTTGATTTGTTTGCATGAAGCTCATACATATATGTTTGCATGAAGCACATACATATATGTTCAACAAGGCTCAGTTTTCAAAATGCCTTTCGTGTGTTTACACGAGGTACATTCAAATGTATCTGAAATGTTTGGTTTTTAAGATGTCTTTGATTTGTTTGCATGATAGATTCACATGTATTTACAAAGTTCGGTTTTCAGGAATTATTTATATACATTAATGCTCTTAACTTTATGGGCATTTAACACGAAACTGTACTAAATTACTCCATTAAGACTGAAATAATTAAATATGCAATAGTTCTCTTAATCTACTAATGTCATTTTTCCGAATTATTCATTACCTTTAGATATCTACAGTAAAACCTGTTTAAAACGGACACTGTAAGAAACGGAATCCTGTCTTAAGCGGAAAAAAATATTTGGTCCCGTCGAAAAATATAGAAAGATCCATATTACATTCCCTCCATAAAACGGAACCTGTCTAACGCGGAAACGGACAGAATTTCAAACAACAATTCATAATATTTCATTGTTAGAAAACCTGTTCTAACGGGGAAAAAAACTCGCGCGTTTTCCAAAAACTATTTTTATATCATTCAGTTAAAAAAAAAATGTTGAGGCGAATTTACCTGAAAATGTTCGGATCGAAAATGATTCATCAGCCGAAGATATAGATGTAAATAATCTGCAGATTTTGTTGAACAAGGGTAAAGTTTCCGACATGTGTGCGAAAGAATTCATATCAATCCACGATGGTATTTTAATAGAGGTTCCTATTGATAATGTGAATGATATAATTCAAAGGCATACGAACAAAGACAGCAGTGATGATGATTAATGTAATATAAATGAAAACATTTCCGATGAAGAACAACTCTCCATTAAATCATATTTATCCTTTTTAGGATACAGTACCTGAACTTAAAAAGTTTGCCATAAGTCAGAGAGATACTGAAAGGCTTGAACTTTTGAAGAATACGAGAATATTAACGGAACGAAGAATTATTCATGAAAATATATGTGCAAAAAACAATGCTGGATTATTTTAAAATGCAGACAATCTAGCTTTTATGTGTTTCATAATTTCTATTGGTATTGTGTAATTTTAAAATTTAACTAAATCTTAATTTAAAAATGTGACACTTATTAAAACGTAATTATCGTAATATTTATGGTATTTTGTTAATCTATGAATATCTTTTTTATTACAATCGATTTAATTTAAATAATGAATAGATACATTTTAAATCCTCATATATTAATGAAACGGAATCCTGTCTAAAACGAAAAATTTTTCTGGTCCCTTTATATTCCGTTTAGTACAGGTTTTACTGTATTTTCATAAAGACGGGGCTTTATTAAATGAACAGGTAATTGGGCATAGTTATTGCGCAATGGGGAACCAAATTATGGATTTTGAGAAATAAGCTCTTTCCGTAGAACAATACAGAAAAAGAATGCTCATTCCAACATTTCTAACATTATTTTTAAAAAAATATATCAATGACTCAATCTACGATAGTTGGAACGGATAGAAAGAATATTCCCTTAATATCGCAGGAGGAAATCCAGTGTTACATCTAATTTAATAATAACTTTTATTAGTGCACCAAAAACATTTTTATCTCAATTTTTTTACTACTTTTTAGCGTTCGATTTGTAATGCATCAGTATACACTTAAGAAATCAATTTTTTTTCGAATTTGCTACCAAGTTGAATCAAAATTTAACTAAATTTATCGATTAACTTATAATTCAGTTCTTAAAATATTAACCCTTAAAAGCCCGATTTTTTTAAAAATTGATTTTAAAATGTTTTTTGACTTTCATTTCTTGAATAAAACAGGGGGGAAAATACTTTAAAAATCCTATTTTGTTTTAAGAATGGTTTATGGCTAAAAAGCAGTTTGTTACCAACTGAAAACACTGGGTTCATTTCTTGAATAAAACAGGGGGAAAAATACTTTAAAAATCCTATTTTGTTTTAAGAATGGTTTATGGCTAAAAAGCAGTTTGTTACCAACTGAAAACACTGGGCTTTATTTCAGAAAAAAATGTTCCTTGATAAAATTATCTAATGTGAAACGCAGATGAATTTTAATAAATAATAATGAGGGTAAAGAATTTCCTTCAACATTGTAGAATAAAATAGGGTATTCTCAAGAGTACAAATAAAGCTGAAAAGACGCAGCCTCAAGTGAAAAACATGAATTTATTTTTATTTTTTTATCAGCACTCAGGCCATGTGTTGTAAATTGATTTAATAACATTTTCAGTATGTGCTCTATTGGCAACAACAGACATTAGAGCTTCAGTCTTATTCACAAGATTTTAGAAGATAAAATTGGGTATGTTGATTAAAGGCAACACTGGACCCTTAAGGGTTAAAATAGTGCACTGTCATCGAGAACACACAAGGGAACGCAGTTTGAAACTTTAAGTAAGTTAAATAAAAGAGTGTAAAAATGAGTAAAATTTCAAACAGCAAGGATAAATGACGATTTACTTTCTTTTCTGATAAACAGAATTCTAACAATTTTTAAAAATTTAATCTATTTCAAATGTAATAGGGGTGGCGATACTTTTTAATACTCTATGACGGGTAACCTATCGCCAGGAACACTCCTGTTTTGGAATCCCTGAGTGATAAAAATAAGAGTAACCTCTGGATAAAAATTGCATCACTTCACTTCCACCCAAATACCTCCGGTGACAGAAGTTCACGCCACCTTGTATTTGCATGAAAAAGCAGTTAACTATCACCAACGACAACAGCGAAATCCCCCACCCACTTTTTTTCCTTCTCGTCACATTCCTCTAGTAACTTTATCTTAACACTTATGTCTACCTTGGGGAGGGGGCGGGGTGAAGATTTCGTTTTATTTTTACTCTTCCTTAATTCGATCTGGCTTGCTCCCTCTTTTTTTTGTAGTGGGAGGGAAGGGAAGTCCTTGGAATGTTTCTTTTTCTTCCGTTCTCTTCGCGTAATGAAGCTCGAAGGGTGAAGTCCGTAGCAAAGCAAACATTGGGATTTCTAAATGCGCCTTGGCGCGGGGAAAAAAAGAAGCCAAACTTAAAAACAGAAATAAATTATCTTAAAAACAAAAAATAAACCATACAATGCATATAATTAACATCAATCTGTTGCTTAGTTTTCTGTTACTTAATAATAACGACATTTAATGTAAAAATTAG
>BGPR01043826.1:0-12818 GCA_013235015.1 Araneus ventricosus | reverse complement strand
ACTTGTCACCGCAGTGGATATTATAAAAGTAAAGGTATTCGTCATATCAAATTGGCTGGAACAAGATAAATAAATTCTTATTGTCCAGCATCCGTCACTGTCAGAAAATGTCAGAAATCAGGCATTTTAAATGTAAATTATTTTCCGACACACCTGGATCACAATTCTGATAATATAGGATTATGTGAAAATGGAAAGGAAACGAAGCTGGTCAGTTGATTACAGGGGTCCCGGCTGCTTATATTTTAAGTGAAATTGCAGAAACCTCTTCTCCAACTAAGTGTTTAGTTGTAACAACAGCAAAAGATATAAGAAATGTTGCAAAAAAGGATTAAATAATTGGAAATACTGTTAGAAACGAAAATGATGTCCTTCCTGTGGAAGCCTGGATACATGAAGCTATTAAAGATTTAAAATCCAGTGCAATATCTTTAATAATGAACCTTGTACCTGAAATTCATTAATATTCTGGAAAACAGTGCAAGGAATTTATGTGAAGCAATCAGATCTGCAGAAAATTCACATAAAAGCCTTCCACCTCTAGTGTTTAAAAAAAAGTTAAGCCCCAGCGATCATTCCCTATGAAAAAGAAAAAACTGGCCAAGAAACTGCAGGCAAGTTACAAACAAGCTGACACATTGACCAATGTTCTTTTATCAAAACTTGAGACATATGAGGTAGCAAGCACTCATATGTCATCAGATCATGCATATTCTGAAAATGCGTGATTTGTGTGTGTCACTTTAATTTGTCCCATCATATTGAAATTAATAATTGCAGCATAATTCATTTTTATAATTGAAATTGAACATCATTTATATGTGTGCAAAATATAATATTTAACGTGTTTTTAAAGTAAAATAGAAACTGAACATCATTTATATTTATGCAAGTGTGATGCTTCCAGGATAGTGTATATGTCTAAGGAAAATTTTTATTCAATATCATTTATATTTGTGCCATGTGTTTTTTGTAAATGAAATTGAACATCATTTATATTTATTCAAAGTATAGTGTTTCCGAGTTAGTGTATTTGTGTAAGGAAAATTGTTATTGGATATCATTTATTTATTCTGCAATGTATGTTGTTTACAGGAGAGTTCTTTTTTAAAGAAAAAGTGGTAGTAAACATCACTTAAATTTCTGCAATCTGCTGTAAGTAAAATTCAAATTGATCATTATTTATATATCTCTGCAAAATGTCTTGTTACCAGGCTAGTGTGTTTGTGCAAGTAAATTGTTTTTTAATATCATTTATATTTGTGTCATATGTTTTTGTAAAGAAAAAAGAAATTGAACATCATTTATACTTTTCAAAGTCAGGTTAGTGTATCTGGGTAAGGAGAATTGTTATTGGATATCATTCATTTATTCTGCAATGTTTGTTTACAGGAAAGTGTCTTTTTTAAAAGGAAAAAATGTTACTGAATATCATTTAAACTAGAAAATCACACGTCATGGTATGACGGGTGCAAATTGCCTCTTCATTCGAGAGATTTCCCGTAAAATTTGACGTGTTTAAATAGATATACATGCGAGAGAAATGTTTAACATTGATTGAAAACAAATAAAATAAACATTTGTTTTATGACACCAAATATTTTTTTACATATTATTTACGTAGTTCTTTATTCAAAAAACCTCTTGGTAAACAACATTCCATGTGAAGTATTTTTCGTTGTTTAACAATTTTATTATTACTAATATAATAGGCCAGATCCTTCGGTAACGCCCTGACGTCATCAGCAATAAAACTCATGCATAGCACTGCGAGACGTTAAACAGCATTATTTCATTGTTAAAGAACCTAAATTTCAGTCATTTTAAATTTAAAAGAGTAATTGTCGTTCTAATTTCAAATTTAATAGCTCTAAAATAGTGAAATAAAATTTGCTATCGATTGATATAAAATTTATCTCGCCATAATCAATAGTTCCCAAGAAATTTTAAATTATATTAATTATATATTTCAAATTAATTTCCGTTTTAAAATAAAAAGTAGTAAATTACGTCAGTGGTATATCATGCGCGTGATATAGTTTGGACGCCACGATAATTATTTATTGCAATCGTGATGATATAATTTGATGATATTTTTGGCATCGTTTGACAATAACGTTTTTTGATATTTTGCTGCAACGTTTGAAATTTTAACTTTTGATTTACATTTGACAAACTGAGATTTTCATGATTATTGAATTAATTAATTCATGGTTATTTAATACTTTGCAATTATGAATTAGTTTAATATATTTTTACGATGAATACCGACGAAGAACCCATCGCAAAAAGACGGCGGATGGCAAAGGAAAGGAAAGCAAGATGGTTAGCGCGGCAAAGCCAGGAATCGCTCGGCAGGATTCGTGAAGTAGATGCAGCCGCTTATAGGAGACGCATCGAAGCCGAAACTCCAGCTCAATCTCAAGATCGCCTAGAAAGATATGTTGAAGCTCATCACTTGGTCCGAAACCAAAGTCAAAGGATTCGCGACGAAGCAATTCACTTCATAAAGGCCCAAGTAGAAACGCACAACTGCGGACCCATGAGCATAATTTGCCAGTTCCTCAAATCAAAGAACTTTGCTGCAGAACGCCCTTCTGATGGCAAATTCACCAGCTGTTGCCGCAAAGGGAAAATCAAATTAGAGAAGCCCTCAGATGCACTAAGTAATGATTTTCTTTATTCTAATTTTCTTCTTGACTTATTGACGAATCCTAACAATCCTGATTATAAAAATTTTCACGATAGCATCCGCTCATACAATAGTGCTGTTTCTTTCGCATCGATGGGAACGAAAGTAGTTGATTTCAATTTCAGCGGTGGGGAACCATACGTATTCAAAGTTCACTGTCAGATACCTCATCGCACCAGTCACATTCAATCAGTGAATGGCCAAGCTCCTCAGTATGTCCAACTCTACGTGATCGATAGTACTCAGGCTACTAAAATTCGAGTAAATCATCCAGCTAATGAGCAATGCAATTTACGAATCCTGGATCAAATCGATCGCTTCTTTAGACGGCACAATCGATTGTCTGACACATACCGCATGTTTCGAGAGGTTGAATCGCGAATAATCGCAGAATCAAACGAAGCAGGCGAGGATGTTCCCGTCGTGAACATGGTCTTTAGGTGCGATCGACATTCATACCAGCTAAGGTACAATGCACCGACAGCCAACGAGATAGCAATGGTTTTTGTCAACAGCGATGGAGAACCTCCATTCGAAAGGAACATTCGCGTGTATCCATTGAATCCCGAAAATCTACAGCAACCATTTATTAATATCAACATCCTCAGCCCAAATTTAGATCCCATGGCTTATCCCATTTTCTTTCCTTATGCCGAACCTGGTTGGCAACCCAACTGACGTTGTGAGTCTTACCAAGGAGCACAAGGAAATCAAAGCAGAGTAAATGTAACAATGCTTCAGTAGAAATCAGCATTAACAGCTTTGATAGACGACTTCAATCCGATTATTAGTGCGGGGAAACTTACACAGCAATGGATTGTCGATTCGTACCTCCAGGTAGAAGCAAATAACCTGAATTTCATCAGAACGCATCAACAACAGTTACGAACTGAGCTCTACCAAGGACTTGCGGACAGGAATTCCAGTAATACTGTCCTCATCATTTGAAGGATCACCGCGAAACATGAGAGAACGGTGTGCGGACGCAATGTCCATCTTCTCCAAATACGGTGCACCGGATCTATTCATAACGTTTACGGCTAATCCAAAATGGCCAGAAATCACGGAAAATTTACGGCCATCCGAACGCACAACTGACCGTCCTGATTTGAGGATCCGAGTTTTTAATTTAAAGTTGAAATCACTCATGGACGATCCGACAGTTCATGGCGCATTGGGAAAATCAATAGCCCAAGTGTACACAATAGAATTTCAAAAGCGCGGATTGCCACATGCACACATTTTAATTGTTCTACGGGTGGCTGACAAGTTTTCAACATCTGAGCATATAGATAAATTTGTGCGTGCTGAGATTCCAACATCGATTGAAAATCTGCGACTGCATGAAATTGTAACAAAATGCTTAATGCATAGCCCCTGTGGCATTAACAATCCTGGAGCACCTTGCATGGAAGCGGGCCTATGCAAGAAAATGTTTCTCAAAGAAT
Organism: Araneus ventricosus; assembly: GCA_013235015.1. Lineage (NCBI taxonomy): Eukaryota > Metazoa > Arthropoda > Arachnida > Araneae > Araneidae > Araneus > Araneus ventricosus. The sequence goes on along the minus strand of BGPR01043826.1, from coordinate 8,678 downwards.
TTCAAACTGAAACTACAATGAATGAGAGTGTCTGCCCTTTGAAACGCAGATACCCAAGTGACACAACATTTGTGCGAGGAAGAGAAATGGATAACATATTCGTTGTCCCTTACAATCCTTACCTGCTGCTGAAATATAACGCGCACATCAACGTCGAGGTTTGCACCTCTCTGCGTGCGGTGAAATATATTTATAAATATATTTACAAGGGATTTGACTTGCGTCAACATAGTTTTGTCTGCAGGACAGGTCCAATACAATGAGATTGCAAAGTACATTGACGCACGGTATGTCAGTGCACCTGAAGCAATGTGGCGATTGCTTGGGTCACACATGCATGACCGATCGCATGCAGTGATGAGACTGCCTGTTCATCTCCCAAACCAGAAACACGTCACGTTTAAGGAGGCCTTGGAGGCTGCAAGATCAAGACAAACGATGCTCGAGTCATGGTTCCAGTTAAATCAAAGCGATCCTGATGCTCAAACATTATTGAACACTGACATTCCATACAATTACGAGTACGACCGTAATAACTGGAAAAGGGGAAAGAGAGGAGGTAACAAAATAGTCGCGAGAATGTACGTATTGAATGTCAAAGACGCTGAACGATTCTACCTACGCATGCTGTTGCTTCATGTTCCTGGTGCTGCAAGCTTTAAGTTTCTTCGAATGGTTGACAATGTCATTTATGACACTTTCAAGCAAGCATCTTTTCTTTATTCTGTGCTTCTGTAACCCGACTAATGTGCTCGAGCTGTGGAACAAATACTCGATCGATATGTCTCTCGATTATTTGCGCAACAACATTGAAGCAGCTTCTTGGATTTAAGTTACCAGTTCCTCTTCTAGACACATCAGTTTCGTCAATGAGATCAACATCTCCGGAAGCAGATAAACTGCGTCAAGCAGTGCTCATCATTATTGATGAAATTACGATGCTCACAAAAGACGGTCTTCGTTGTATTGACTCTCTTTTGCGAGATTTGATGAATAACGATAAGCATTTCGGAAGCAAAGTTATAATAATCGGAGGCGACTTCAGACAGACACTTCCAGTTGTTCCAAGAGGTACACTAGCAGTTGTCATCGAAAGTTGAATAAAATCAAGCCCGCTTTGGAGCAAGTTCACTCACCTGTCATTCACAACAAATATTCGCTGCGCTGGACAAACAGAGCACAACATGTGGCTATTGAACATCGGATCAGGCAATCTTCCTGAAATTTCAGGATTACCGTGCGATTCCATCGAAATACTTCAGCAAATGATAGTAGAAGAAAACCTGATTGAAGCCATTTACAGCGAAAACTTGAACGGCATGGAAGTCGAACAATTAGCAAAGCGTGTCATTTTAGCTCCAACCAACAAGAAGACACTGGAAATGAATCGGTCAATCATCTCAAAACTACAGGATGAGCCTCATACCTTCTAGAGATCCGATGCTATAATATCCGAAGATCAAAACGACCTGCAAAACTATCCACCTGAATTTCTGCTTGATTTAGCTCCATTAGGCATGCCACCCCACGCATTGATGCTTAAGAAAGTAGTAATCGTCATGTTTCTCAGAAATTTAAATCCCAAACAAGGACTTTTGTAACGCCACTCTCTTATCAATTACTGGTCTCCAAGAAAATTTCATAAGTGCGAAAAATGTATCTGAATGTATTCCTGGCGGCGTTGTTTTCTTAACAAGAATTTAATTAGCCCCCAGAGACGTGAATTTGCCATTCGTCTTCAAGCGCCGCCAGTTCCCGTTAATTCCAGCTTATGCGATGACTATCAACAAATCGCAGGAGCAAACTTTCTATCAGGTTGGAATTTACTTCGATGAGACTGTCTTTTAACATGGACAGCTCTATGTTGCACTTTCAAGGTCTAGGAACCCCAATCACGTTAAAATTTACACAAAGACATCTGAAGTACAAGGAAGATTGTTAAACAACGAAAAATACCTCACACGGAATGTTGTTTACCAAGAGGTTTTTTGAATAAGGAAATATGTAAATAAAAAAAAAGAATTTCCTGTCATAGAACATATGTTTATTTTATTTGTTTTCAATCAATGTTAAACATTTATCTCGCATATATATCTATATGAACATATCAAATTTGACGGGAAATCTCTCGAATGAAGAGGCAATTTGCACCCGTGAAACCATGACGTGTGATTTTCTAGTAATTCAATAACCGTCCAAACTATATCGCGCGCATGATATACCACTGACGTAATGTACCATTTTCTATTAAAAAACGGAAATTAATTTGAAATATATGATTAGTATAATTTAAAATTTCTCGGAAACTATTGATCATAGCGTGATAAATTTTACATCAATCGATAGAAAATTTTATTTCACTATTTTAGAGATATTAAATTTGAAATTAGAACGACAATTACTCTTTTAAACTTAAAATTGCTGAAATTTAGGCTCTCTAACAATGAAAAAATGCTGTTTAACGTCTCGCAGTGCCAGTGGCGGACTGGCAAGGTTGCCAGCTTGCCCGATGGCAAGTGGGCCCTCTTAAACAGAAGACAATTTGGGCCCCCAGGAAGTGTGGGAGAGAAAAAAGAACTCTTTATCTAAAGTAAGCTTTTCTAAATCAAACAAATAAAATAGCCCTTCGTTGGGGATTTATTGTCGTCGTAATTCGACCGGCCCAACAGTGGGTGGTCGAATACCGATCCAAGACGCATAAGCAATTACAACTGCCCGTAGGAACTGTGTTGTCCACTTCCTTTGACCTTCGGATCATTTACAGATGTTTCCCCAGAATACTGCAGCCATCGCACAAACCCTCGGGCTATTGGAACCAGGGCCATACTTCTCTGGTCCTGTATTGGAACAGGGTACTTCTTCTGTCCAAAGTCGAGCCGCAATAGTCATTAAGAGTTTTTGTTGGTTTCGGAAGCCCCGGAAAGATGGAAGGAATTGCATCCCTTTGCGCAGAAAGGGTGCGTTTCTTGTGACAGATGGCTATAAGAGGTTCTTTTCTTCTTTCTTTTTTGTAGTTTCATTTTGTTTTAGCATTTGAGATAAATTTTTATGCGGTATGTTTTTGTGTCTAATGAAACTAATGACATAAGTCTTTGCATTCAACTGTTGAAAAAGTCTAAAAAACACAAGATTCAATTAAGATTATAATTACGCAAAATTAAAAAAAAATAATCTACAATTATTGCGCATTATTAAGATTATTGTAAAGTGAAAATTTAACCTCATCATATCAAATAAATGAATTACATAATCTCCAGGAAGATTATCTTTTCTTAAATGGAACGATGAGCTTAATGCCATTGCTAAAAAGTAAATTTATTAAAATAACATAGACAATCTATCAAAAACTAAATTTATTTGAAGTAACGAAGAAAGAAACCGGACTTAAAGAAAAAAAAAACTGGCGAAACAATGAAAATAGACTAAATTTTAATACAACAAAAGTAGTTTTTTACATTATAAGGATGTATTTTCTACAAATATACAGTTTTACTCGATCTTTATGAAATATGGCACACATGCTCTTCAAAAAAAGATGTAAGTAATTGTCAACTTTTTAAAGTTCAAAAGTAAATTAAAATTTCAGTTACTTGAAAATTAAGCAATATTTTGGCGTTTTTCCGCAATATTTTTAAACAATATTATCAACAAAATGATATTTGAATTCCTTATAATTCAAAAATATCTTTTTAATGATACCTGTTTAATTACAAATTACTGAAACATTACCAGCACAAATTACTAAGCTTTAAATCATCAAAAGAAATTTTTTAAAAGGTTCCTGGCTCTTTCAACAGATGCCCTACTAATGGGCAGCATTTCTCCTTCATACTTTGTCGCTAAAACCGTATACGAAATAGTTAACTTCCGGAATTTAAAATAAAATAACTTTAATCAAAATTTCGTTATTTTAAACGTAGAAAATTAAGGGGTGTTAAAAGGTATTTATTTTAAAGACACAGAAAAATTAAATATGCTATAAAAAATTAAATTAAATACATAATTATTAAATATATAAATTTAAATTAATGTAAATAAATAAATATATATATATTATGATTATATATATGTGTGGGCCCTCGCTGACTCCTGGCAACCACTATTTTCAGACCCAGTCCGCCACTGCGCAGTGCTATGGCGCGAGTTTTATTGTTGGTGAGGTTAGAGCGTTACCGAGAGAGCTGGGCTATTATATTAGTAATACCCCTTTAGAATGTGAAGACAGCATGAGCGCAATTTTGAAAAAAAATATTCTAATATTTATGGAAAAAGAGTTGCTTTTTTTCAATAAATATTAGAAAAAGAGAATAATTTTTTGATTTCCCTCCCCCCACCCTAAAAAATACGAAGTACAGTTAAGCATAGTTTATAAGTTTCTCCTTTATACATCGTTTCATCACAGTTCTGAATCATTCATCACCATTGTAATGATGAAGTCCTTGGTTTATAAGGACGCAAAAGCTTCGGTTATAAGTCATTTCCCCTCTCTAAAATTGGCAATTTTCTGCCTCAGGCATTATGTCTCCGCTCCTATAAAAGCAGAAACTCTTCCTAGAAAGCAGGAGGGATAACATCAGTGACGTAATAACGGGTGGGGGACAAGGGAGTATGGATGCCCCTGGCGTCACACTTAGGGTGCGCTATGGAGACAAAATTTTAGTGTGTATATGTCAGTTTTTAAAATCAAATATGCAGAAGGGTGCAAAATAAAAGGACCATGCCTTGGCCCCATTCACCCATGTTACGCTACTGCGGATTGGAAAGATTATACGATGCTCCGGTTCCACTCAGCCTCGCTATACCACTGGTGGTTAATCAGACTTCTGAGAGAGGGAGTTGACTGTTTTAACCTCCAGTGCAAGTGCCTTCTGCGTGCAGTGTCATAATGACTGGGAGGCAAGGGGCGTATTGAGAAACAACGCGTCATTCTTAGAGGACAATGGAGGCAAGATATAAGTGTATATTCGTCCCTTTGTTTAAATTTCAATGTGAAGAGGGGGCGAAAAAATAATATTAGGCCCCGGGCACCACTTACCCTCGCTATTCCACTGGATAACATGATAACATTATCCTCCCTGCTGCTTTTTCCTCCCTGCTGCTTTTAAATAAAGGCAGTGGCGGACTGGGTTTAAAAATATCGATTGCATGGAGACAATGAGGGTCCACTCACATCCACAGTGCCATCATTATAACGAACAGAAGAATATTTCAAAAAGTACAATAATGAAATCTACAATTTTTGCAATATGGAGACTACCCACAGATGTCTTGAACCTTCATCCACCCCCTTAACTTCAGAACGTCAAAAGGTATAGTCAGTAATTTGGTGTCTATGTATAGTAACGTAGCTCTACGCTACACAATGAGACCATTTACAGCGCTATTTAGAGACAAAATTCGAAGTAAGCATTCTTAACTCGAAAGTGGAATGAGATCCATGAAAAAAGAAATTCCAAGTTGTAGAGCATCATCGATTGTGTACGACAAGACACCTTATACACACTAGAGTGAAGAACAGAAACATAAATCCAGGAATTCTTTGGTAAAGATTTTCAAAACTGTGTGGTAAAGAAACACAGAAGAATGGTGTCCTTATCTGTCATAAGTTCATAAGTTTATTACCCATTTTGCTGCCACAAAATACATCTGGACTGCAATTACTAAATAAAATATTGGGTCGATCAACCTGTTATTGAAAATTCTGCACCATATATTAAAAAACTAGCGTGCTTGATGTCGGACTTCGACAGCGTATCTACAATTTTCTATCGTCCAGTAATGGGCACTCTGCCTGTTGTGCACACCTTTACTCGAAAAGAATATCTTATTATATATATTAAAATATGGTTTAGGAAACTTCCTGTCTTCGTCTCGAGGAAACTTTAGTAATCTGATGGTCGTCTAAGTGCTTGGCACGTCCTTAAAACTTCGAAACCAGCTCAGAACAATCATTCACGTAAAATGAACAAAAATGGAGGTTACTTTCTGGATGGTGCCTTTTAACTGACCTTCCATCCTGCATGGCGCGGTGATGTGATATTTTTACAAACCTGAAACTTTCTCTACTTGTGGATGTGAATCGCTATATGCGATTCAGCATTGAAGCTTTTTTTTCCCAAGTTATTTGACTGATACAAAGATCGAATCACTTGTGATACGTTTATTGCCCATCAGTGCTCATGTAATAACCCATTAATTCTTAATATATATATATATATATATGAGAGAGAGAGAGAGAAGTGACTTGCAATTTTAACGGATTTTGTTTGTCGTTAGCAAGAAAAGCACAAATTATATTTATGAGCGAGTTCTCTCCGACGAGCGTGGCTCGCTATGATATTTTTTCACTTTATCTTGGTTTTCATTCTATGTTTTTGCCTTGGACTGTTTTTTGAGTTTTTTTGACTATGGTTTCTAAGTTTGTTTTGATATATCTATATATATATATATTACAGTATTTTTGAAGTGGTACAAAATGGATGTTTTTGAAATTGGAATATTTGTCTGGTGATTCTAGTATATTCCAATATAGATAATCGAAAGTTGTTTGTTGCTTAACAATTAATAATTATCATGAATGACAAACTACTCGTCACAAAAGATTTTTCCAGTTACAGAAAATGGCTTAACTTTGCTGAAACCAACATACAGCTCATCTAGCCGTAAAATTCCGGGAGTTGGCGCTTATCACGCAGGCGGTAAAGATACACTGGAATAAAATAAATTATAAATTATAGAGCATCATCTACGTTTATGAAAAGATACCTTGCCTATTAATATTAAGAATGGAAGTAATGAGATATGTTTAATCGCATTCTTAAAGCTGTGACGTCACGAATAGATTGCTACCTCTCAAAAGCCACGTTTGAAATTCCTTGCACGGCTGTTTTGCGGGTGTGAGAAAGCATTACTCGGTGCATCTTTATGATTTATCCCGCAGGCCTAGTCAATTTTCGTAGATGACATATACTATGAACATCGAAAGCATACAAGTCATAGTCATTACGTCGCGGACTGTAACAATGACATTACATCTTTCGTGTAATGACATGTACTAATCGCGGGGGAAAAAGTCACCCAGTCGCTTAGTTCGTCGTCTCCATATTAAAAAAGTACCGTGATTTTCTGGGAAATAACATCTATAATAAAAGGTTCCATGTTAAAAAATTTGATAATGATCTACATCATTTTAATACTGCACTAACTTCCAAAATTTCCAGTAGATGTATACATTTTCTCTCGATAAATTTCAAACTATATTCAAAATTTATGCTCTGATATCAGTTACATCATCCTACCTTCTTTCATTTCTGAAATTATAAGACAATCAAATTTGAACATCTAATGTTAAAGTAGAATTTGGAATTTTCAGTTATAGAAGTACTATAACTATTGAACTTGAAATTTTTTTTCATTATAGTATGAAGTATTCTACATTTTCTGCACTTATAATTTTGAGGGCATGAAAATATTTTGCTAAAATTTTATGCTTAAAAATTTTGAATGGCCATATAAATTTTAACAGTACAATTGAAGTAGATGACCATTTGAGTCCATGCAAAATTTCAAATATATCTGTACGAGAGTTTTGAAGTTACAACAAAATTAAAGTGGTGTATTACTGCACTAAAATTATTAGGGGAGACTTGATCCCTAGGTCTAAAAAAACCAGAGAAAAATGTATTAAGTCTCTAAAACTGGCTACACTAATAAAGTGATTCTCATCAACAGATCTGACAACAGAATTTCATTCACCATTTTTATTTTTTGTTGTAAGAAAGGAATCTCTTGATTTCTATAGTCAAACTTCTCTTGGAGTATAGGTAGTTTATGTTTCTTATTCTTTGCTAAATATAACTGGACATTTAAGTCTTGTTGATATAATATACTAACATCCTTACTGCTTAAATGTTGTTATTTACATCCAATACAGTTTCTTACTTCTGTTTAACTAATTCTTTTTTTCCAACACATGCACTTTAGGGACACTTGATCCTCATTGGGAGACGAACCTGGGATCAAGTGTCCCCAAAATTAAGTTAAATTAATATAACAATTTTATTACCCCCTACTGGCACATGGATTTTCTAGTCACATTTAGATCTATCATTATTATTTAGAATATGGTTACTTTGATTTTGATGGTTGTATCAAATTTAGAAAGTTAATCATGTGGTCTGCCATGGTTAGCAAGAACATGGTGAGTTTCTTCAATCGGAAAGAGAAAATTAAGTCATGTCAGAAAATTTAAAAGAAGATTTTATCATCTGAATGCGAAATAAATTTTCTAAGAAAAAGAGGATTTCATCCAAACACAGTTTATTTATCCAGAAAACTGGTGACATTATGTTGTGGCATGAGACATTGTCAAAACTACTCAAAACCAGTTATGCTTGGTGGAACTTTCGAACCGTCAAGAATTTTAACATTTTATTTTGATCAAGCTTTGAAAATGTCATTTGGATCATTAACTTTCAGCGATAACAATCATTCAAGGGAAACAGTGATTTTCAATAATGTAAATTTTTAAATGTTTTTTCTCCCTTTTTACATGTTAGTCACACAATTTGTGAACTATTATTTCAATATTACTATGATAATTCTGCAATTGAGACTGACCTTCTAATTTTGAAACCATCTTAAATGTTAGCAATACGTAACTGAACGGAAGTAATAGG
>BGPR01043825.1:0-12600 GCA_013235015.1 Araneus ventricosus | reverse complement strand
TTCATTTGCATGTACTCAACCACCAAGTGTGGCGAGTGATACTCACAATAAAAGAATGACAAACTGAAGGTTCTCTCTTTCCATATAAAATATGAAAACATACCTATCGCAATAAATTTAAAAACTGCTCTGGCAAGAAAGAAACAGAACAGAAACAAAAAAAACACTGAAAAACCAGTAAAAATGAGATATATAAATAAGTTGAATATTAAAACCCCACTATATGAAAAGAAAACACACAATACTGCAAATCAAATTACATACACACAACACAAATAAAAGCTGTGCGAGTAGAAGTCATTGAATTAAAAATTCATAAAATAAAACATTTCTTCTGAGATATAAAGGAAAAAATTCCGTCATTAACAGTCAATCCACATCCCGCGCACCTGGGAAAATCTCTTCGTCAGTTAAAGAATGTTATTTGAATAAAAGTTGCACAAGTTAAAAAGTACCCTGAAGTCACAGAGAGGATGATAACGGGCAAAGGTCGAGGATATAGATTAAATTTATGAAATCTAAAAATAAAACCACGGTCAAAAAGTAGTATTCATAGGCCAAAAAAAGGCCTAAGGACAACCATAAGGGGGCCGTTGTCTTCGTGTCAACAGGTTTCCAGAACTGCGGAGTCACCCAGGAATTGGATGCGGCGTCTGCATTTAGGGCTGATGGACAAACAGCTGCTCTAGGGTATCGATGGAATCCCACACCAAGGAACCGACTGGGTGTAATAAGTTTAAAATCTCAAACACAAGTAGAGAGCGGTATCACCTATTTCAACTGTCATCTAGTGTAAAAAAAGTATTTCCTATAAAGTTCAAATCACGTAAAAAATAAAAACACCTCTAGAGATGGGAGTAAAACCAACGGGTCCCAAAAGTCAAATTAATGAAAAGGGAGTGATAAAAGCAGGGATTATCCCAGCACTGGAAGCAGGCGGGAAGTCTAGAGAAGAGAAAGCGTAACTGTAAAAAGTGTAATATAAAAACCAATCTTCAGAGGCGATGTCAAGTATAAAGTCCCCGGCAAAACGGTAAAAAGAATAAAAACTCAGTCCTTCGATAAGATAAAAGTAGCAAGGACCCCAAGGCACTACTGGAGTCACTTAGGGTCTCTTTCCTGGGTCAGTGTATCGCAAATGTTCCTGCTGATCCTGAAAGCGAATTTCATCTTGGTGACAGCCTGTCTATTTGTTAAGAGGTTGTTAAACCACGCTTTTCTAAGTTCATCTGCGGATTTAATTAGAGGGAATTCTTTGGTGAGGGAGCAGGAGAAGATGTAATGATCTGCATCACCCACCATTCCGAAGACTCGGTGTGGAGAGGAATAATTTAAAGCGATGAAGGTAAGATGGGAATGGACCATGCCTACTGAGAAAGTTAATTAAAAACTTATTATGTATTAAAAATGTCGGGGCTTACCTGTTTAATGTATCCTCTCTCTCTAATTCCCGAGGCTGAGTCATAGCTATTCCAATATTCATTCGATTTTTCTAAAATGCAATTCTTTAACAGGCGTTTGAGATGGGATTGGAGAGAAGGATGCAAGCTCAGGTGTTGACTCAGGTCATATGACCGTAGTTCAAAATTACAAGGTCCAAATAAAAAAATAGCCCTCGTGTTTCTTCAAAATGGGACGTTAATATAACTGACTAACTACCGCCCAAATACAGTGGAATCTCCCTATAACGAAATCGCTTGGTTCCAGTTGAAAACTTCGCTATAGGGAAAATTTCGATATACGGAGATTAGAGATTTTTGCAGTTATTTAAATAAATGTTACAAACCTTTTAGTATGAAAAGTTCAAAAATATTTAATTATGACTTTCAATTAAAAATGAAGTAATATTTATTATAAATTTGTTAAAATTATACTAATTTTTATTGTATAAACAAAATGCTCAAAAGTGAAGACAATTCACCAATTTAGAGAATAATATGTGCTAAAACATAAAATGCGTATTGTCACATCCATTTGCTGTTTCCACCCCCACTCCACCCCGATTCTTGGAATCTTGACCCGTAGAAATGTTGCTCCCTCTGTAGAAACCCAGGTCCCCACAACTGCATTACCCTTCACATAGCATTCTATTGTTATGTGTTATCGCTGGAATGAACAATGCGAGTGGTTCCAGAAACAGGCGCATGTGAGCGATTTGTGTGCACAGAAATTAGCAACTTTCATCAAAAATGACAAAAATCGAAACGATAAAGGTCTGAAAAAATTCGTTATAGAGAGACTACCACTTCGTTATACGGAGAATATTTTGAATGTTATTTAACATTCCGATTAAAAATTTCGTTATAGGGAGAAATTCGCTGTAGGGAGACTTCGTTGTAGGGAGACTCGACTGTATGCAATTTTCAGAACGAGAGGAGCCCAATGGTGTAGCGATCGGGGGGCAAGTGGCTATAATTGCCCCGAGCGCCATGGAGCCAGAAGTTTAAAGCACTTTGTGCCCCCTTTTTAAATCTAATATGATAAGGGGTTCGAAAAAATAATACCATACCCCGGGCGCTATTTGTACTTTTTAAGCCACTCGGAGCGCAAAAAAATTAGAGTGTCCCCCCAGAGTTATTACCTTCTAGAAGCTATTTCGTCGCTTAACAAACAACACTACCTATCTCAATTTTTCGAAATTTCAAAGAGGAAGAAAAAACTGAATTTCTCGCAACCAATAACGAATATTTCTGATTTTTTTTTGATATCTGATGTGAACATGAGGCCGAATATTCCAACTAGATGCGAAAAAAAAAAGAATTCGTTATTGGTTGCAAAAAATTCAGTTTTTTCTTCCGCTTTGAAATTTCAAAAAATTGAGATAGATGGTGTTGCTTATTAAGCGAGGCTTTCTGAAAAAATGAGCTAAAAGTCAAAAGGTCCAAAGCTACATTTATCACATTCCGTTAGCTTCATTTTTAAGTGTTCATTTGCATTATTTTCATTAATAAATGAAAACTATGAAAAGTTGTGCGTTTTCTCACTTTTACTAAAAATAAGTTTCTACTTTTTATATTTTCTACAAAAAATTTCTACACTATTATCTAAAAATAGATGTTCCGTTTTCAGGAAAAAATAAATGGTCAATTTACCCATGATTAATGTAAAGCTTGTTTCTACGCGGCTAACCGCTATAGAAAATGATACATCCAATTAAACAGCTTTCACATCCGTCGCTTAGTCAATCTGTGCAGTCTTTGTAGTCAGTGACAATAAACAGAAAGCTATGACCTATACATCGTCACCAATAAATAACCTAAAGCGTGTTTCTACGTGTCTAAGGGCTATGGGAAAATGTCCATCAATTTAACTTCAACAATCAACTTTTGTTAATAACGTCAAGTTTCATTGTGCAGAATATTGGTTAACAGGGTTTTAAACTTAAATTTTGATTGCATGAATTAGTAGCTTCTACATGTATGAGAATCAAATTTTACTATCAGTTAACTCGGTGAATAATAGATAATACATCGTGTAACTTCTTCAGTAGCGTCGAGTTCAGTTGTCACTGATTAAATCATCCTGTCAATAATTTCATTCCCATTTCCCTTTGCATCACCACATAAGAGATGATAGATTATTACAGATAAGAAAAGACAGCAAGACACAGACTCACGGGAGCTTTAAAGAGGCAACAGATCTTATCTTTCAATAAAAAAATATGGAAGAATCATTTTCCAAATTCCCTTCCTAAATTCCCTCTTTTAAGATAGATTTCGTCTGGGGCGAAATTTAAAGGTTTAATATTATATAGTAAAAAATTTATTTTTTAAGACAGTGAACACTAGAATCCCGAAGAGCTTGCTTTTAGAAAAGGCTAAATAATTGCCAATTTCTATAATAATTCTTGAAGAGAAAGAAATTTTGCCCTCTCTTTACGAAAATTTTTCAAACTGCACTGCACTATTTTATGAAAGTCGTAGAAAAAACCGGACCGATAAATAAACCTTAGAATACCAAGCATTTATTTTGGAACCTTTAGAAGAAAATAAGATTAAATTCTCTTCCGAAATTCCAAAAGTGCCTTTCTGTAACTTCAGAGAACATGAAGCGGTAAAAATATACAAAAACAAAGTACTCCCTTTAAGATGGGGATTTTAGATTTTTTATAATTAAAGTAATTTAGATATAATGTTACTATAAGTGCGTTTATTTTCCTGAAACAAATGGTACCGAAACTGCGAAATGTTGAAACAAAATATCTTTTATAATAGTAAAAATAAGGAAACATTTTTCTGCGTTTGTCTAGTTTTTCTCTTTTAAAGTCAAAAATAAATAAATAAAATGAAACTGTATAAATGTAGAGATTAATCTAAGAAAGATCCTTTAGTTTCATTATAAAAAGAAACATGTCTTAATTAAAAGCCGATATAAATGCATTAAAAGTTTTAAAAAATATAGCAGTAAAAATTAATAAAAGGGATGCTGTTTCAAAATTAACTCATTAACGCCCAGGTCACATTTTTTCAATAATATTTTGTATAATAATATTATATGTCCTGAAATTAACTAGAGAAATAATGAAATAAAATCCTGCCTGAAAATTTTATGTTTTAGTGTTCTTCTAAGCTTATAGCGTCGGACAAAGTCCTATTAATACAGAAAAAACAACCTATCAGAATCTAAATTAATTATGTGGAATTAAAAAAAAAGAAAACATATTCTTACCATTTTATTTACTGATATAATTGTTAAATGCAAATAAATTAATTAGTAAAAGAAACTTACCCTATTCTTCTTCACATTGCAAAAAACTACTTTCCGAGTCGGACTTGAAAATAGAAAGGTTACATTATCGGTCGAATGCTTAATATGTGCTGCCATCTATTGAATATAAAAGAAACGAATACTTAAAAATACTTTTTTGTAAAATTTATGTTGAAAAAATAGTTCCTGCGAGTTTATGATGTACTTTTAGAAGCGACACTTAAACGCGACGCAAGCAGATATATAAAAAGCAGTTGAAACGTTTTATCTTGATTATTTTGGAACAGAATAATTGAAAACTTATAAACTGGTAAATACTATTAGCTATTTCATAAATTTCCAAATTCATATTACAAGTAGAAAGATAATTCTATATTATTCTCAAACACGTCTAAAGTTTTATTGGAAAACACAATAACGCTTCCATTCGAGTTCTTAAAAGATAAAATTTTAATAACTTTCTGAGACGAAAGGAAAAATATCTCCATTTAAGAACATTCTCTCTTTTATACTTAGAAAGAAAGTATATTTTTCCATTTATGATATAAATTAAATTCATTTTATTTCGGGTCACTTTACTTGTTTTGCTTTTATTTTTAAGTCGCTTATAATTCAATGAAATCAAATCCATCTAAATTAAAACTAAAAGCAACTTCCATTCGCTTTTTCTGAATATATTTTCTTAAGAAAAAGAAATTCGAATAAATATTGATACTGATAAAGCACACTTACATTCTTTTCAGAAATAAAATTATCAATTTCTTCAAAGGTGCAATTTATTCTGAAAGAAAATGAATTATATATACAATATCAAAATATTTTATAAATAAGAGAAATGAAACGTAAAAACATCTCCTAATAAGTAATTCTAAAAACAAAAATAAAAACTTCTACTTAATAAAATGCCAATAAAGCAGATATAAAATGAATTAATTTAGAAATTTGAAGTGTAATAATGAACATAGTAAGACGATTTTTCATAATGTTACCCGAGACATTTCCGTTTAAATACAAAGAAGGGAATAGACTATGTTATTGCTATTTACAAGTGGAGCAGTCTAGACAAGAAGATTTATTATTTTAAAACGAATTCCATGGAGCAGAGTTTCAAAATTTCCACGGAGCACAAAAGTAGATCGCAGAAAGAAGACATAATACATTAAGAAAACGAATGCATATTGAATTTTTCATTCTTGGGGAGAATCCATCTATTTTTAATTAATTTCATTTCTTTGTACACTTTTTGCATATTTCGGGTTAACTTTGATTATTAAAAAATTCATGAGTTATTAATATTTTTTTCAAATTATTTCTTATAAATTATTGAATGGTTTAACATTATTATTATGTGAATACTGATTAAAGCAGACATTTAATTGCAATTTTGTTACCTGACCGAGCCAAGCGAGGTCTCTGTTACAACTCCACCGTCCAGCAATTTATCTGTTTGTCTATAAATCTGTTTCATCTTCTTTCTTATAAACAAAAATATTTTTTTATCAGGAAGAGAGTACACTATCAAAATGTCCAATTCATTTTTATGTTGAAATCAATGCAACCTTAACAATTATGATAAAGCAAATCAAAAAAATCTTAGAGTGGGGGTTTATAGAAAAATTCTAATAGAAAGCTAGGAAAGTTTCTTTTCAAACTACGAAACATTAACAAATACACTTTCCAGCAATATTTCTTTTAAAAAATGGTAAAGATATTCTGTTACATAAAAATTGAAAAAAGGGATTTATAAGCATAATTTGCGAGTGAAGAGTTTTCTATTCGAAAACCAGAATATTGAAGAAAAGAAATAAGTGTTTAAGTATTTTAAATAGTGTCGTTAATATTACAAGAAAATAAGGTTCCTTTTCCTTCAATTTCTTGGAATTTAAAATATTAAAACAAAAGAATGTCCGAAAGTATAATAGACGAGAAATATTCTTCGTTTAAGGATCAAACTCAAATGTATTTTTCTGCCATTGGTGAATCATTTATTTTTTGCTTGTATAATTAATTGGTAATAAAATTAGCATTAATAATGAAAAACAGAGCAATTAAAAGAAATAAAATCGTATTTTCCTCTCATCGTCGGTTTTCTTTCTACTTATAATGAAATGAATTTGATTTATTAGTAAAAATATTACCTCTGTTTATCACTTCCAGTAATAAGAAAAGAAAATAATCATTATTTGTTTAATAACAAGCGTAAGGGATAAACCTGAAATTTTTTTTCATCTTTTTGTCAAAAAATAAAAGTTTAGAAGTTTAAAAATAAGACGCTTTAATTGACTGCGAATTGAAAGCGAAATAGAAATGCTGTTGTAAAATATATAACGGTAAATTAAATTAACATTTTTTACTCCAAATAATACAAAATATTAAATAATAAAATTCGATAAATAAATTAATTTCAAAGGATTAACGAATTTGGTAAAAAATTTCAGCAGTAAAAATCACGGATAAATAGATTCTATCTAAATCGCAATTTAATCTAATCATAATTTAAGAAGAAACGACCTATTAGTTTACAATGTTATTTTCCTTTTTATAAATTCAAGTTATTAGTGAATTGAAAATATATCCAATAAAAATCTAAACTTTTCAAACTTCTAAACTTCATTCTTCTACTTTTAAGAATCGAAACTTTAGACATGAAACTGAAATTTTAAACATATAGAATATCGGAAAATAAAGAAAACAATGAGAAAAATGAAATTAGTATTTTCCATTGAGCACAAAAACACACTTGTTTTCTTTAAGCCCCAAGACATGTAACAAATTGTCCATACAAAAATTAAAACTATTTTCCACAACATTTTGCTGCCTTTTCAGCGATTTTTAAATATAAATGACTTTTACCAAATTCATAAATATAAAAAGAAAAAACCTCTGCTAAACCGTTATGGAAAGACTTATAAAAATGGATGATAAAAGTTAACTATTATTAGTGACTTTATACCGACAGAAACATAAAATTCATTAAAACAAATGTTTACTTTAGCAAAATTCAAACTTACTACATTATTTAAATTTGTAAAGAAAGTTATAAGTAAAAAATCAAAAAGTGAACTCATTTCCCGGAATTCTGGCATTTATTAAAGTAATTAGAATTCATAAATTAGGACAGTGCTTTTAGACAAATCTCTTTTAAAATATATAATCCAAAAAACCAGCTACGTTATTCTGGCAATAAAATACATCATAAATAGATTGAAATCAAAATGTAATTAGACTGAAAAATAAATCTAGCGGAATAATTTTTAAAATGTCTACTTTATTACCGAAAAATGAAACAATACTTTCACCTACTTCTTTTTAGAACTGAAAATCTGAAAAGACAGAATAGCGAATAATAGAAATAAATGAAACCAGCGGGATTGTTCTCCCCTAAACTTTCTCGTATACTTCCCCCAAAAGGTGCCGTTTCTCCTTCCCCCGCGTGGCTAAAAAAAATTCGAACCTACTGTTATCCAGAATCCAATGACTATCAGAAGGTTTTTCATTATAGTGATTGAAAAATATCTAGGTAAAAAATTCAAAGAGATGCGTACCGATTAAAACGCATCTATCGCACACTTCCACTCTTGCCGGCTCAAGGACAAACTGACGTAATTCGCTCTTTTCGCGAGCACAGACGATTGCTTCCGTACACATGCGCGTGGAGATTACCATTGAAATCAATCCGCTAATTATACAGGCCGACAGACAGTCAACCCTTTTACGGATTTGGCTCAAAATTTTATACGGACCTACATTCATGACGATAAAAGTGTGTACCAAATTTTATCCATCTAGCTATTCAAGTTTTTGAGTTATAGTGTTCACATGACTTCGGACATGCAGACAGACTTCCCGTTCGCAGATTTTGTCCAAAATATGACAGAAACCTACAAATTATGTTTAAAGACCACATACCAAATTTCATCCCCATAGCTCTCATAGTTTTCGAGTTATCGTGTTCACAGACACACATAATTCCAAAATTGTGTTTTTCGGACTCAGGGAGGTCTAAAACGTGGAGATTCGTCAAAATCTCGAGTTCGAATTTTTTGACGATTACAATACTTTCTCTTTGTATACTTCGTATACGAGAAAGTAAAAAGGAAAACTCTCCATTCGGAGACGAAGAAATATCTATTTTTATTGTCCGTCAAGACAATGTAACAATTGTAATAAATTAAATCCATTTTCCATGTCATTTTATGCTCTCTCTCTTCATCGATTTTAGATTTGTTTATAATTAAATAAAATGGAACGAAATCTTTGGAAAAGAACTTATCCTTTCCCGCCAATAAATTAGCATTAGCATAAATCTTGAGTTTATCTTGAGTTTTTAGAATCGATACGATTCCTAGAACTGAATTCAATAAAATAAGTCATAAAGAAATCTCAATAAAATCTAATGACTGAGATCAAATCCACATATTTTCAATCATTTATTTATCCATTTGGAAATGAACAAGTTAATTTGTTAACGTTTGTCTATTGATTCATTATTCGTGTAACTTTCGTAATTAAAACTTTACATTTGAGTAATTAAAGATGTCTATTGCGGAATAAATAGATTCATGCGGAAACTGGCATTTGCAATTCAAAATTTTGCGTCTTTTCAATAAAGATTTGGAATGTTAGAGGAAATGTTATAATCTAGAGGTTCAGTTTTAATATATTCCTTTATTAAAGTATAGTTTTGTTTTTCCTTTTTAACAGTTCATAATCTGGCAGGCAATCTGTAAATTGCGTCATACTTCATGCGTGACGAGACGTACATGATGTAAAACTCTTTAAAACACTCGAATGAGCAAATCGTTTGACCTAGAGCTACCGCATTTGGAACGTAGTTCTTACTTGGGCAGCAGCTTCTCAATAAGAAAGGGTTTTTCTCAGCTTCTCAATAAGAAAATTTTAGTTAGACATTCAATTAAAAATTAACCAAAATTTAAACGTTTTTCTTCAATGCCTTGGAGGTTATTATTGTACAAACACCATTTTTGCATTACTTTAAAATTCAAAATATTAGCTTTTCAGCTATGCCAATTTTATTTTGGCACAATTTTGTTCTGTATTTTTAACAAATTTTTAAAAAATATTTTAGGTGCATTTTAAAACAATTGTCTTCATTGTTTTAGTTGCTGCATTTGTATACACACGCGTTCGGAGGGTATAAAATTTTTTGTGTGCACGTTATCGCTCTACTTAAATAAGAGTAAATATTTAAAATAATATACCGACAGACGAATAATATCTAAAACAAAATCATGCGACGAATCATTAATGCTGTAAACGAATCATTGATGCTGTAGCCTAAATTTGCCGTTCAAATTTTTCGGCTTTTCATTAAATCTTTAGAATGTTTGGGGGCATTTTGGGGCATTAAAAGTTTCAAATATCTTTTAAATGTTTTTTCTAATTTAATTCTAATTTTAACTTCCGTAATTTTTATTTTCAATAAAAATTCCGATTTCATTCTTTATAAATCATTCTGAAAATATTTACTTCACTTTCATCGCTTTTACAACAGTTACATATCAATAAATGTTATTATTTTTTATTTATAGGACGAAATGATGAGGTAATTTTAATTTTCGACTCAAATATACAGGTGTTTTTAACACTCTTGAAAAGTTTTCCATAATTTTATGAAACATCTTACTTCAATAAAATTATACTTACAAAATTTTCTTAGAAGAAAAGTTTGTTCTTTACTCTTTACTGCTCAATAATGTATATTTTCATTTCCTATATTAATGTTTTGAGAATTCGAAGCTAATTTTGAATGATGTAATCAATAATAAATAAAACAATTTGCTTGTATTTTTATGACTTGAAGTAGAAGGGGTTTTAGTAAACAAAATCACCATAATTAATTTTAACTAAATATTTGTTTTCGAAATAAATTTTGAAATTACTCTTTTTCCATTTATTTGTATAAACAATGCAAAGTTTCGTTCTATAAATTAAATAGCTTTTTCATCCTTCATATATTCTAACTAAATTATGAATACTATTCATTCTTATTGAGAATTTTTAATTCCTTTTTAAAATTCTTTATTTGTAATAAATTTTAATTTTAATCTTAATATAACATTCTCTAAAGTATTTTCTTATCTTAATATTTATTTTTTTGACATTCAGAAACGTACCTAAAATTTTAAGGCGTGTGGACAGAATTATAATTTCCATATTAATAAGTAATATTTTAAAGAATAAATCGAAGTTAGTTCTAATTGACATATATTTTTGTTTCGAAAAAAAAGATTCAGTATAAACTAATTATTTAAAAATTTTGCTACTAGGTTTTTGAGTAAAATCAGCTTCTTAGAATAAGATTTTTTTCTTGAATATCAATAGGTGCAAACAACAATATTTCTCACTATTCTTCATCTTCAAAAATTAGTTTAAAAAGAGTTCATTATTAGTTAATATAACACTACGCTACTACATACCGATTTAGAAGATTTTAATTAGATTTTACATACTAGATGAGAATAATTTTGCTAAAACCTTACGTTCCTTTAATTTTTTGAGCAATGTATAGCCATGCATTACTTTAAATAATAAAGTTCCATAATTTAAATCCTAAAGTGATTAAAAGAGAAACTAATTTGTTAATATAAATGCTAATTAGCTTGTATTAAAATATTTATGGTTTAAAATAAACCATCGTAAATTAATCCCTATCATGTCGAATCTAAATTTATTTATACAAAGGAAC
This sequence comes from Araneus ventricosus, assembly GCA_013235015.1. Taxonomy (NCBI): domain Eukaryota; kingdom Metazoa; phylum Arthropoda; class Arachnida; order Araneae; family Araneidae; genus Araneus; species Araneus ventricosus. The sequence continues at coordinate 1,184 of BGPR01043825.1, read as the reverse complement.
AGTTTGAAAAAAAATTAATTAATACTTCGGGAAAATTGGGCGAAAAATGAAATGGAAACTGAGAATAGAGACCTTCCAAAACTAAAAAGAGATCTCTCCTACCTTGAAATATAAACAGAGAGAAAGATTTATATATAGCATCAAATACACGATAGCATGCAATTTTCTTTAAACAAATATAACAATGTCAAAATTTAAGCCTGTAGAGGGACGAGACTCATGTTTATATGGAATGCCGCTGTTGAAGAATTAATTCAATTTCAGGAACCATTTTTGTTAGATGGCTAAGTTCCACGACACTGTACATTAAAAGGTACAAGACGCAAGACAGAGAACAACAACACAAGACAAGTACACACTAGAAGAAAAGAGAGAGGCATCATGGGAAAAACTCGGATGGCTCTAGTAGCGCCATCTACCATAAAAAGGAGAAGGCAGTGAATTGTAACCGCTACAAGCTTTTATATTTTGGTATGTACAAGTACCGCTGTAATCACTCTTATATTTTCGTAATGTGACCATTTTTCTCAGTATTCGGAAGCACACAAAGTATGTAGATCCGACAGCAAGAGGTAGACGACAGCTGAAGGCAGAATTTTTTTGAAAATTTTTAATTAAATTAATTATGTTATTTTAATTAATTGATGGTCTTTCGCTCTTTCATAGGGTTATTTAAATGATGCAAAAATAAAATCACAAAGTTGCTGGTAACTTTATTCTGAATATAAAGGCTTAAATGAGCCCCGGCTAAACTGCTACAATAAATATATGCCAAAAGACAGCATATTATGGAGGAAATGAAATAAATTACCTTAGGAATAAGATTTGATTTACTATGTATAGGCAGTATAAAACTAAGGATTACGTAGAAAAGATGTATGCAGATATTCAGGACAAATATACTTGAACAGCCCATTTGGAAATCAAAGAAATATCCTCTTGAAATATTATTTTTACAAAAAGTTTCGCTGTAAATTCTGTACCCTAGTCGATTATATATATATATATATTATCTTAGATTATTATCTTATCGTAATTTTAATTAAATATCCCATGCCTGTGACACCATTTAAAAATTTCTGAAAACTAGAAAAGTCCGACATTACTTCCAATAATTCAGAATATTAATGAAACACACAAGCATGCATGCATACATACACGTTTTCAAGCAGTTATAAAAGTGA
>BGPR01043824.1:0-12818 GCA_013235015.1 Araneus ventricosus | reverse complement strand
TAATATTTTTCTGTTAATATTTAATTAATAGTAAAACGGCATTACCATCTGAAAGATATCTCCTACTGTATCCCTATATTAGTATCTAGAGGAAGGTAGCCACTTCCTTATCCAGATGTTATTTTCTGTCATAAATCTACTATCTCCATAGAGCATATCAATGCTGAATTTGTGGAATTGAAGAATTTGTCATACAAATACATCTGAATTCTTTTCATAAGTTAAAAGTTGGCATTTAAAGTATAAAGTTAGATTACCTAATCAGCTTAAAATGACTATGGAGTTTTGATTGTGCACAACTTTTTCCCATTATCTGATTTATTATTTCTTCTCTAATATTTTAAACTATTAATTATTTAAATAATAATTATCATTGTAATTTTCAATATGTTTAAAAATGTGAACAAGTCACACACTATAATTCTGAGTTAAAGAAAAAAGGGAATTGAATTTTTCCTTCTAATAAAGAGTTTTAAGAAAAGTATACATATTAGACATTTTGGAAATAAGACTAAACTTGAGCATTATAAGTTTCAATACATATTTTATTATAATGAGATAAGATAAATATCAGTCTTTTATTGCTAACGCCAACAGCTCAGATTAAGCATGCTAAACTGTAATGGCTCATAAAATGTAAAATTTCCATTTTAAGTAACATCTTTATACTTACTTCATTTCCAAGTACCTTTAAAATACTCAGTATGAAATCATTTTGAAAACTATTTTAAAACGTGAAATTTGACCTAGAAAGAATTCAAATTATTTTTTTATGAATTGTAAAATATATCCTTACATTTTTTTAAAATTTTCCTACAAAGTTAGTGATTAAAAAATTATTTCTTGCCAATTTAAAAGAAAAATTATAGCTATTCCAACAACAAACTTATTATATTTTATATAGGTGTGAAATGATTTATTTTTATTTAATAAACATGGTCACATATTTCTATAACAAAACTATTGAAGACTTAAAGTTTCATCATTTATGGTTAAAAGTAACTTACTAATACAAAAGCAAATTTTCAAACACTTAAACATAACTATACACTTATAAGAAGAACAGGTTTTTGTTTCTAAGCTTTCCTAATTTGATGATTTCTCGTGCAGCAACATAGCCCTATAAATTAATTTCTTTTAATAAAGGAACCGATAATCTAAATTCAGTTGTTCTGAAGTTGAAAATAATTTCATAGTATTTGAAATATAGAAAGTGAAAAATTAACTTTCGAACAAAAATTCATCAAATCTTATCCCTTGAAAATCTGCAGGGATTGTACACTGATAAAGTATGTTTCCTTCGTCTGATTTATGGTGAGTTTTAATGGATCTATTGGTGTGGCGTATACCCACATTGGCCCGGCCTACCCAAAAAGGGAGTAAGGCCGGTAGAGGACCAGTGGGGAGACCTCCACCAGCATGTGGAGGACGGGATTTATTGGGTACAATAAAAAAAGAAAAATGATACAGGCATTGCCCGAACAGGGGCAGTAATTTTAAATACAAGAGAGCTGGGAGTGTAAACATGGTTCGGCCCACCTCGGTGGGGAGAAAATAGCTTGATTTACTGCTCGGGCAAACAAGGAACGGTAAAAATATATAAAAATAGATAAGTATTGAAAAAGAAACAAACAAATAAACACAGAAAAAGCAATAAAAATCAGATATATAAAAAGGTCAAATATTGAAGCCCCATAATATAAAAACAAAACATGCACAAACAATATTACACATCAAAAGACACACGAAACACAAATAGAAACTGTACCAAACATAGAATTAAAAATACATAAATTATTAATAATAATAATAATTACTACTGAGATAGAGAGGAATAAATTCCGTTAGTCAACGGTAATGCACGTCCCGCGTATAAGGGAATATCAAATTATCAGTAACAGAATGTTTTTTTGAGTAAAACTGCGCGAGTTAAAAATTACTTTATGTCCTATACAGGATAAAAACAGACGGGGTGCCAGCTTAGGTGTCATCCTCGTCATCTGACTGAGGTTCAAAATTACGAGGTCCGTCCCAAAATAGCCTTCGTGTTGCTTCAAAAGGGGACGTAAATATCAACTAAACTGTAAACGATGCCTTATAAAACTTACCTTATAATTTTCTATACTAATGCCTTATAAAAATTCATCAAACAAGGAAAAGTATTTCCTTATTTAAATATAAAATTTTCATTTAAAATACTTAAGAATAAAATACTTAAAGATCGAACTAAATATTAAAACAAAGTAAAGAAAACCTAAAAAATGCAGTTTATTCTATTTTTGATTACTGTAACTTTGATTTATCGAGCATAAATAAAAATTGTATTTTCCCTGCATTCTGAAGTCTTTCCCTTTTTTCCCTTTCTCAAGCTTAATGAATTATTTTACATAATTTTTTAAAAATTCATTAAAAACATACAATACGCACGTGCATTATTGTACAATTCAAATTTTTGGGTAGCATTTTTAAGAGCCAGCAATATACATTTCGTTTACCATTCAATGACGTATCTAGAAGAAAACTACACTGTAAAAAAAATAACGTAAAATTTACGGTTTTAAACTGGCAGCTGGGTTGGTTGTGCAAAACCGTGAAAGTTACGAAGTAAATCCGTAGTCAACAACGGTTTTTTACCGTATGAAATCAAGTTTTCTCCGTAAAAATTAAGTCATCGAAGTAAGTGACGTCATCGACTGAGTTGAGTTGTTTTTCTCCTTCTGTTCGAGTTGAATTGAAATGTGCTGATGTGTATTATCAATTAGGAATATTAATTAATCAAGGCTTAATTATTAATTTCAATTAGTTTAATTAATATATTTTTTAATTGAACTTACTTGGACGATTTCGATGCAAGATGGTGACAAAACTTCTAACTCCTCCGAGCCGGGGATCGAAACCGCGTTCATAGCAATAAAAGGCAGTCGCTGTAACCACTAGACCACCGGAGACTTCATAAAATGAAGTAAAAATAATCTATTTGAGTTTTAAAGTCACTATAGCTCTAGTGGCGCCACCTAGTGTTGTAAAAATCAACTATTGCCAAAACACGTGTTTTAAGGTTAGCTTTCATGAGTGACAACAGGTTACTGCAACATGTGTAAACAATAGCTCGGATGGAACCCTATTAAAAACATGAAATAAATGCAATAAAATTACATTTAAGAAAAGGGAAAGTTATCGTACGGAAAGCAATACCGTATGACGAAAAATAGAATTTGAACTGACGGTTTTAAACCGTTTATGGCTGGAGCAGAAAACGGTGAAAATCCGTTTTGTCAACAATACAGCTTTAAACCGTCAAATATACGGAAAAAGTCCGGGAAAAAAACGGATATTTTTTACAGTGTAAACTTGAATTTATCTAGTATCTTTCACAGACTTTCATTGCAGCAAATGATTAATTATGTGAAATATTAATATATTTCTCTCACTAGTTACTCATTCTGTACCATTTAATAAGTCGCAGTTGTTATAATTCGGGTTACTTTCCTTTTAGACATTTCGACTTAAAAAAAGAAGAAAAAAACTTTTATTGTTTGCAAAATTCAATATTCGGAAAAATGCTGGCATCTTAATTAAATGATTTTTTTAAATAATTGTTTTGATTTTGCTTTGGTGAAATGTGTATTAGGCCAAAGTACTTATTATAAAATGCTTTATTTCAAAAGAAGACGTTGAAAAAGATAAAGCATTCTGGCATAAATTTCAATTTCCATTAAATTTATATTTTTCAGTCTTATATAAATTGCATATTTTCATATAAGTTCCGTTTCTAGTTGCCCGTAAAGTTTTGATGCTAAAAAGACCGAGAAGCGCCTAGCATCCAGCTAATATTATTTATGAGAAGAAATATCCCATGATTTTCGAATATTAAATTTCGCCAAATGTCACGATTGAAGACGAATGTTTAAAGTATTGCAACCACTACCGAAACTTGTTCTAATCAGTTGCAAAACCGCCTGTTAGGTTAGGTTATATTAACGTCCCGTTTTGAAGCAACACGAGGGCTATTTAGGGACGGACCTCGTAATTTTGAACCGCGGTCAGATGACGAGGACGACACCTGAGCTGGCACCCCCCTCTCCAAACTTCCGCGCCACACCAACGGGAGGACGTTTGGCCACTACGTATGATTTAGCGTGCAACAGGCCCCATACACGGCGGATCTTCAGTGGAATCGGGTTTCGAACCTGCGACCCTCCGGCCCCGAGGTCGAGACCTTGCCACTAGGCCACCGCGGCCTCACAAAACCGCCTGTCAAAAGAGCTTTGATGGACAGTTTTATGACTTGTACGTATAGGGATTGCAATCCAGAAAACCGGATCTGGTAATCCGGCGGATCCGCCAACATTAGACGTCTACCGGATCCGGTAAATTAAAAAAAATACATGAAGCCGATTTCTTGCAAAAAATACTCGCGTTGTTGCAAGAATAGGTACTTACATGCGTGGTGTGTACGAGTCGTTCGACGCTGACTCACCCGCTTCACATATAGACATTCTTATTGTTCAATTGATAGATGAATTATGTTTATGTTGCATTTACGAGTACGAGAATCATTTAAGTAGATAATTAGACTTAGAAATGAATTGAGTAACGATCTATATTTCTAATTTTTATTTATAATACGACTTTCTTCTTACATAGTGACCGAAATAACGTTTTAAATTGTAAATATGTACCTATTTGTATTGCATTGCAGGTACTAGTCTAAAAGTTCTAAAACAAAAATGTCACTTTTGAAACCAATTCAAAATGAAAACAGGAATATTAATATACTTACAGAATTAAAAAAAAATATGATGATGATACAAGACGAACTGATGATACATTTACTATGCCGAAAAAAAAAGTTGTAAGACTAGAAATGAAAAATATCTTAGAAAGAGTTGTTAGAGATGATAGCTTTAAAGAAAACGTAGATAATATAGTAGAAAATAACTTAGATTCATCGTCATTGAAAAATGATTTGACATTACAGAAAGAATTATAGATGCAAATCCAGCAAGGTATGAAAACCTAGAGTATAAATACCAAAAAAAGAGAAAGATTATGAGAAAACATTAAGAAAGGAAATGACTGCATGTGAAAGTGAAGGAGTTAGAGGAAAATACTTGTCTTCTATTCATGAGTATTTGTTGACAATAAAACCGACAAGTGTAGAAGCAGAAAGGGCTTTCTAGGCCGCTGGTTATATTTGTAGATCTGTAAGAAGTCTATTGACAGATGACACAATTAACACTATTTATTTCCTACGATAATTTTTTCAAAACCGAAGTGAGTTTTTTAATTGTTTTACTTAAAATAATAATTTAAAGTAAGTACATTAAAAAATACGAAAAAGTTTTAAACTCGTTATTGTGATATAATTGTGCCATTGATTAAACAGATTCATGATGACTGTCATAATTATAAGAATAAGACTGCTTGGCGTGTCTAAAATACCTAATTATTGTGATCTCAGTTGATAAGCTTGGTTTAGTTAGATTTAATATAAGTTACTTACATAATATAACAATTACAATTTAACTGGTTACACTGTACTAACTTTTTATTGTTGACTAATACGTAAATGTTGATAAATTATAACAGTGTAAATAAAGTTGATTTCATAAGAAATTAACGCTTTTTTTTATAAACTTTGTAATACGCTCACCTTATCATTTCTTATACAGTTGATTTTGAAATGAAAAGGCCAAATAGTTTTGATGTGACCAGTCCGGCCGGATCCGGTCGGATCCGACCGGATTGAAATTGGTGCCGGATTGCAATCCCTACTTGTACGGAAACGTATATGTACGGAAAAGTCACTATACCAAAATAAACTACTCTCTTAAAAATAATGATAAGACTATAAATAGTTAAAAATATTGATCCGACTATAAATAGTTTATAAATAAACAAATAAATGCTGCGACTATAAATATATAGATAGAATATAAATAAATAAATTTTACTGTAATCAACCACTGAAAAATAATGATGCGTCTATAAATTAATAGTTATAAACAGCTGCAAATATAGAGTACTCGGGTATTTTCTATTAACAGTAAAATAATATTGACAATTAAATAATAATTTCTATTTACAGTTAAATAATATTTTTCTGTTAATAGTTAATTAATATATAAACCGCATTACCGTCTGAAAAATAAAGATGAGACTTTAAATAGTTAATTATAACATTTAGAAGAAATAGTTAGCGAATATAAGTTGTTTTATAACAAATTCGATTTAAATGCTTTAGTCAATGAGTTTAATTATCAGGCATGAAAGTGCAAGCTGTTCAAAAAAGCTGAACTCTACGCGAATACAAAATTTACCACAAAATCGATATATATATACAGACGCAAAGGCACAAGATGTTACTACTTAAAATACATATATATATACTACTTTTAATTGCTTTTTCTATAAAATTTTACTTTATTTTTTCTCTATTTGAACAGAATTTTGATTTTTAAATACCATAAAGAGGTCCAGAGTTCCTTCTATTTTCTCAAAGTTAAACAACAACAGATAGTATCATAACAAAATTGCATACTTTTTAAAAATGAAGCAGTTTATTTAAGAGAGGGGAAAAAATGACAAAAGTGCCTAAGAATATATATTATCATATGCAGTAGAAGATCTTTGTAATGCATAACTTGGAACCAGAGGTTGTGTGGTTTATAGATTTTTGTATAATACAGATCATTTTGCATATCTCTAAAATTACCTTAGTAAACATGGCCTATAATGCTTGTAACAAGTCATTAGATTACAATTTAAAATACAAATGATTTTGATTATATTTTATTTTCACAGAAATTAATATTTCAATAAATTAGCAACAAGTACATTAACACTGCAGTTAAAATTGTTCTCTATTTGTTGAACTATGAAAATAATCAAAAGAACTTGCCATATTATACAATTTTATGTTTTGAGAATTTTGAAATATTGTGCATTTAATAAATTCCTTTAGATACTGAAATTTTTTTGGTGCTGCTTCAAAATCTGAATCTATTCTAGAACAGCTGTTGTATTCTGTATTTAAAATATAGGAAATGATTCCTTCATCTCACGTATGTTAATAATTTTAGGTTTATGATCTGTTGTTAAAATTTCCAACATACAATCTTCATGCATGTATACTAACTTATTTTGAATAATGTTTGAGTTCAACAACTTAAAGATTGTTTAATAATTGCAATACTTTCTTTAAAAAGCATTAAATTACGGACATAAATATGAAATAATCTCTCAAGCTTAGAATGCTTTGTAATAAATGGTATCAGAGCAAAGCTATCAATCTACAATTCCATTTATTTCGATCTTCTTCATTGAATCTCCTACTTTTACTGCTATCTCTTCCACGTTCGTATCATTACCTTTCGCCGGCAGTTTAATTTTCATAGATTTATTCAACCACTCGAATTTAAATTTATTTTTTTCGTTAACATCTAGGGAACGAACTTTGTGTTCATCGTTTAAGTTAATCTCATTTTGGTTCTCGATCACACTCGCAAACGCTGATCTTTAGAATTGACGAACGTAACACTAAACATACAGCATCACACGTGCAATCCGCCAAACACAAGACAAATGATAGTAGTAGTAGAAGTTCTTTGCATAGCAACCCGTGATCCAACATCGGCGATAGCAGCTCACTGATGTGCGATTTCAACAGCAAGGCGTGACCTACTCGTAGAGCGGTCGTCATTCGGCTATACGGGAGAAGTTCTGCCTTCCTCCATTACACTGTGTGCGAATCACTTGAGGTGATAGATACGGCGCGTAAACCCCAGGGAATGCATCTCTGTTTACTTTGTGACGGAGAAAAAATGGCGTTCATTTCGGATTCAGACATTGCTTCCACCCCCCTACCCCCCACATTTTTCGGTCACGATTTCTCGACGGTTTTGCATCGATCTCAGAAACAGCCTGAAAGACATTCAAAAAAGCGGATTTCCGCTTAAAAGCGGAAGTCTTTCATGCCTGAATTATAAAAGGAAAGAGGAATATCATTATTATTTTTCATTATTGAATTATCAGTTAATATCGGTAGTTAGACTGAGCATTTTTTTCTCTTCGTCGCAACACAGAATCCAAAATAATATGTTTTTCTTGAACTTCCAGCATTTCTAGGAATTCTCTATTTTCTTGACATGAACATTATATCCGTTAAACGAAGCTTTGAAAACGGGAGAGATAAATCAATCAAAGATAAAATAATACATTATGAATTCAACTTACCTGACCTGCAGACGGTAAATTCTCCCAACTGACTTTTGACTGTCAAAGCACAGACAACTGCGTGAAGTTTAAGGACACTCAGACCACGTGACTGATTCACCAATAGACCAATTAGATTAGGACGCATTCAATAAATAGTTCAAGTTCCGTCCGTTTTGGGGCATATGGACTTGACCATTTGGTAGTTGACGAGGAACAAAGAAAAATAGGGAAGGAAATCGTCCCCCCTAGCTCACTCTAGTTTTCTTGCTTTTCCCTATAAGGAATACAGGTGGAGGGGGCAGGTGAAGGACAATAGGCTGGAATTTCACCACCGATCCACCCCAAAACGGAATAACCCAGGCAATAAGGGTTTCGAAAGGGAAATAATTACGAGTAAAACTGAATTTTACCGCAATGATAAACCACCATAAGAGGAGCAATTTTACAAAAGCCCCTAAAATTCACTTTGAAGGTCCCTCCTTCATCCCTCCTGAGAGGTACAAAATACCAGTGCCTCTGGTACAACCATTTTCTCTGTAACTCAATGGTTCCCAACCATTTCTTCCCTCTTGTATCCCTTGATTATTCATTTTGTTATCGTGTACCACCCACTGTCAAATCCAACTCCTTCCCTCCCCATTTCTCTGTAAAGAAATTGTTAAGGTTATTTAAGGTATCCGAACACGTTGAAAAGTCGATTTTCGGCCAAAAGTCCCATTTTTTAATTTTTGATGATTTGGATAGTTCATTCATTTACCTTTCTAAAACATCTTTACTCTTGTCGGTACGTTAATTAGAAGATGAGATATTAATTGTTTTATAACAAACCGAACACCGTAAGTGGGCGTTTAATTAACGGAAGTTGTAATTTAAAGGGACAGAAACCTGTCAAAAATTCTCTTAAATTGCATTTTTTCAAGTTAATATGATGTTAGTATATTTTTAGGATTTTTTTTAAAGTTTAGATACTTAATTTAAGCGCGTGGCAAAACTAAAATTTGATTTTTCTCAAAATTAGATGTTATGCATAATTTTCACACTTCAAACTCGATAACTCAAGATATTATCATTCGATTGTTCTGAAATTTTGTGAACACTTTCTTCAAATGTGTCTCTAGTGAATGTACTAGAATAATGTTTATTGTAACGATGGTTTTTTTAATTATGATTTTTTATCTGAACAATGACATGAAAAACTTGCTGAAAATCTCATAATGATTGTTCGATTAGCTCTAAAATTTTTATTTATACAAAGAATGTTAAGATTTTAGTACAAGCACTAGTCCATAGTATGCAGTTTATTTTAGTATTAGTTTTATTCGAATTCTCACAAAAGTTTGACCTCTAGCATGTTTGAAGTTTTTGGAAATTTCTTCTAAAAAACAGCAGATATTCAAGATTTTTGAAAATTTATAATAATTTATAATCAAAAATCATACTCTAATATTAATCTTTATTAAATTAGAATCTAAAAAACATATTTTGGTGTTTCTAGTTCACAATTTAAAAAAAAAGTGCTCCGAACGTGTTCGAATACCTTAAGTTAGCTTAAAAGTGAAATGTCTCCAATTATTAACATTTTCAGTACTTATTTCGTTTTCCCATTTTTACAATGGCATTAGTTCAACGCCGAAGCAAACGAAACCTGTATTGCAATTCTTTCGTTTTAACTTACAAGGATATATAAAAATTGCACTACATAATAATTAACTGTTCGAGTGGTATAGTTACTAAACAGCAAGAAGCGAAATTCTCTATCTGTTTAAAGCCCTTGTGTTTCCTTGTTTCCAACATTAACAACTTTGATTTCGCGTACCCCAAATGGTCCTTCGCGTACCGCCAAGGGTACGCGCACCACAGGTTGAGAACCTCAGCTGTAACTAATAATCAGACCAAGTTCAATTGTTTTGTTTTATTTGTTCTGGGCTGTTAATCCTTTCACATTCATTGGTTTCGCAGTGAAACCACACATTGAGCAATTGTTTACTGCGCATGGGCGAAACATAGCGTAACTTTTCTTTCATAACTTAAGAGCCAGATATATAGGCCAACTTATATAAAAATTCCAGTTCAGTACCGTTAGTATTCTCAAAGACATAGGCATTGCAAGATTGATTTTGATCTCTGAGAGAAACAAAATGGTAAGGGCTCTTGCACAAATCGATATTTTCAAAATTGAATCTCCCAAAGTAATATTGAATTTTATAAAGGTTGAATATCCTGAATACTCAGATATACTTATAAATTAAATACATAATTTAAATTGCGATGATAACTTATTCGGAGGACTTTTCTTTACATATTTGTGATCAGCTACATGTCTAATACTCATTTTTGAAATAAATTTAGTAATTTTCAAAACGAAACATGTAGTGAACTTCAAAGGGTTAAATGGGGTGCAAGAATAGTTTTTTTTATATTTACGTTAAATTTAACAGTTTATAAAAATATAAATTTAAGAAAATATGTGAAAAATGTAGTTTTTTTTTTTACTTTGACACTTTTGCCCAATATTTTTGATATGCCATATTATCTACAAATCCTCCTACTGAAAGTTCGAGTCTACACTTTTTTTAAAATCCACTCATAAACAGTTTCATTTATTTATGTGGGATGCAGAGGCTGCCCGTGGTGCCAAGGAGTGAATGTGGAAGGAAAGAACGTTTGAATAGACTTGAGAAATAGAGTCGTACATTTTTTATAAGTGTTAAATACAGTGGAATCTCCCTATAACGAAATCGCCTGGTTCCAGTTGAAAAATTCGCCCTAGAGAAAATTTCGTTATACGGAGATTAGAGATATTTGCAGTTATTTAAGTAAATGAAACAAACCTTTTAGTATGCGCGATAAGTTCAAAAATATTTAATTATGACTTTCAATTAAAAATGAAGTAATATTTATTATAAATTTATTAAAATTATACTAATTTTTATTGTATAAATAAAATGCTCAAAAATGAAGACAATTCACCAATTTAGAGAATAATATGTACTAGTACGGATAAACATAAAATGCGTATTGTCACATCCATTTGCTGTTTCCATCCCCACTCCACCCCGATTCTTGGAATCTTGACCCGTAGAAATGTTGCTCCCTCTGTAGAAACCCAGGTCCCCACAACTGCATTACCCTTCACATAGCATTCTATTGTTATGTGTTATCACTGGAATGAACAATGCGAGTGGTTTCAGAAACAGGCACTTGTGAGCGATTTGTTTGCCCGGAAATTAGCAATTTTCTCCAAAAATGACAAAAATCGAAAAGATAAAGGTCTGAAAAAATTCGTTATAGGGAGACAACCACTTCGTTATATGGAGAATATTTTGAATGTTATTTAACATTCCGATTAAAAATTTCGTTATAGGGAGAAATTCGCTGTAGGGAGACTCTACTGTATATTATTTCAGTTTTAATAAGACCATAAGATAATCTTATATACAGCTGAAGTTTAAAAATTCCCACTATAATAATATTAAGTCAAATTTGCCAGTAAAACATGCACATTTCTAAGTAAACGTTTGTGTGACATTTAGAATGCAGACCTTATGGAAATAAAAAAAATATATGTTGGTTGGGGGGCGGCGCCACATTGGCACCCTCCCCCGTTAGAAAAGTTACTTCGGATCGCTTCTGTGGATTGAAAGTCAAAAGTTTCGGCTTGAGGTGCGGCTGCTCAGTCATCGAGAGTGTTGACGCATGCGTACCACTTGCAAAGTGGAATGGGATGTTGCGCATGCGCCCAACCGGTATGTGACGCTCGTGTATTTGGCAGAAATGAGTTAGCTGTAATTCATAAATGATGTGGGTAAAGAAACTCTCAATTGAAACCCACAAATTAAGTACATTATAAAAAATATCCGTTTTTTTCCCGGACTTTTTCCGTATATTTGACGGTTTAAAGCTGTTTTGTTGACAAAACGGTTCTTCACCGTTTTCCGCTCCAGCCATAAACGGTTTAAAACCGTCAGTTCAAATTCTATTTTTCGTCATACGGTATTGCTTTCCGTACGATAACTTTCCCTTTTCTTAAATGTAATTTTATTGCATTCATTTCATGCTTTTGATAGGGTTCCATCTCCGCTATTGTTTACACATGTTGCAGTAACCTGTTGTCACTCATGAAAGCTAACCTTAAAACACGTGTTCTGGCAATAGTTGATTTTTACACCACTAGGTGGCGCCACTAGAGCTATAGTGACTTTAAAACTCAAATAGATTATTTTTACTTCATTTTATGAAGTCTCCGGTGGTCTAGTGGTTAGAGCGACTGCCTTTTATTTCTATCCCCGGCTCGGAGGAGTTAGAAGTTTTGTCACCATCTTGCATCGAAATCGTCCAAGTAAGTTCAATTAAAAATTATATTAATTAAACTAATTGAAATTAATAATTAAGCCTTGATTAATTAATATTCCTAATTGATAATACACATCGCCACATTTCAACTCGAACAGAAGGAGAAAAACAACTCAACTCAGTCGATGACGTCACTTACTTCGATGACTTAATTTTTACGGAGAAAACTTGATTTCATACGGTAAAACACCGTTGTGACTACGGATTTACTTCGTAACTTTTACTGGAAAAACTTGTTCCTGTAT
>BGPR01043823.1:0-12819 GCA_013235015.1 Araneus ventricosus | reverse complement strand
CTGTAACGTCCGGGAAATGTAGGGTTTTCTTTCCAAGGATATTTGACGTTCGGTGCTGTCTGTAATGTGATCCAGCAAATATCCTTGGTGTGTAGGGGAGCAACTGCTGTAATTATACTGTTGGCTTCTACTTAAACATGAAAGAAGCAACATTAACTTGTTTGACATATCAAATAATAAAAATGCGAATACTCCATTTAAACGTTATATTCCTTTCTTTTCGAGAAAAATCTATCTACAACGGAAAAATCAACAAAATTGAAAGAACTACATTTTCCCAGATAGCAATTTTAGTTTGCAGCAAAGTTGCAGCAATCTTGCTCTGCAAATCTGCAAGCTTGCAATAAATTTTACATGACAAGAGTGCAAGCTTGAAACAAGTTTGCAGCAAGTTAACACAAGCTTCGACGTCACCACGCGTCAAATTTGCCACCTGCCACTCATTGCAAACTACAGCAAAAACAGAGTACGAACACAACCTCGGATTAGAGCTCGTGACCTACCGCTTCTACACCTGATTCTCTAACCACTCGGCCAGATAAACTCTGAGAGGAGAAGATAGATTTCGCTAATGCATCGTTCGTTTCGATTCGTATACAATTTATTTTAAACTCTTTTCTTGATTTCATTATTTTTTTAAATTTTGAATTGAGAATATGATTTGAAGTCAAAGAGAGAGCAATTTTCGCTAATAACTACGTTTTGCTAGTAAAATAAATTATGAAATTAGAGTTCAAAAGTAATTACTCTAAAATGGGACAAAATGTATAAGTTATTACTTTACAACAAACATTGACTGTTTTTTAGGTTTTATTTTGTTTATAAACGTTAAAATTTCAACATTAAGAAAAAGGCGATAAAGTTTTCTTTAAAGTGCGAGTTCTAGTAAAAAGATGAAAAATATTTCAAAATTTTTTTTATAAAAAAGTTAGTTTTTTCACAAATTATCATTGATTTATTGAATTAATAAAAAGAAGGACGGTCTAGGAGATGCTATTAAAAATTGGGTGTTTTTTAAAACAGAGAAAGATCTTTCTCTGTTTTAGTGTCTCTTAGTGTGCTATCATCTTTGCAGCAAACTTGTTTTGCAATCGTGCTGTGAACTTGCCTTCACAGAAAACTTGCATTGCAAGGAGGGGTGGCATTAGTTGTCTATTTTCACCATGGCAAACTCGTTTTGCAAACGAGGGTGGCGATTCTTCCTGGTTAGTTTGCAGCAGTTTCGCTACATCATCGACGCGTCAAATTTGCTATGACAAGATAATATCAAGTAAAAATCAAACTTGCTGCAAACGTACATGCTATCTGGGTTTCTACTGTTGCCAACAAAAAATATAATATATTGAACAAAAGTAAATATCATAATACATAAATGTTATAAATAGAAAGAAAAGATATTTACAAACAAATGTTAAATGCTGCGTGAGCTATAATTCAGCCACTACATTACTCCCCCACCAGTAACTGTGTGACGTTAAGAAGAAGGGAAATATGATTAACGATATCATAAAATTCAAAATAGTTAACTACAAATAGTACTTAAAATCTTCTAAGGTAAAAATGTCTCAAAGTCAGTCCTTGAATCGTACGGATGAACGAATAGTTCTACCTGTGCGAGATTGTTTTTGCGTCAGATCTGGTTTATTATCTGATATCTGCAACTTATTGTGATCAGCAGTTGTCGCCTGAGGATTGTCAGCTAAAATATAGGCTGGCTTCAAGAGATCTAATGATACATTCACATTTCCCCCTTTTATGTTAATAGTAAAATACTTATCCTTACGCTCAATTACGGAAATGGTCCTTCGTAAGAAGTTTCCAGTTGCTTTTTAACCCTATCTATACGTTAAAAGACGCGAGAGCCATTTTCTAAGTCTTTATTCACAAATATGAGTTGACTCGAATTCTCGAATTTTTACGAGTGGTCCTTGGTCCCACGGTTTCCATTTGTTTCTGGAGATTATTAGCGAAACTTTCCGATGCTGTTCGGATACTTGGTTTACTAAAAAAACACTTCAGGAAGTCTACGACTCTCTCCATTCTTGAATTGCAGTACGCAAACCCAAAAGTTCTGTCGGTAGCGTGACAATCCAAGACAGATTGTTGTGAGCTTTTAACGTTCTATGAAGGCGTTCAACTCTGTCGTTATATGCAGGGTAGTAGGCAGTCGTATATTGCAGCTTAATACCTCAGATTTTGGACAGAGT
This sequence comes from Araneus ventricosus, assembly GCA_013235015.1. NCBI lineage: Eukaryota > Metazoa > Arthropoda > Arachnida > Araneae > Araneidae > Araneus > Araneus ventricosus. The sequence continues at coordinate 10,612 of BGPR01043823.1, read as the reverse complement.
TTGCAATGTTTCACTTCTGAACTAAGTTCCGCTGTCGGTAATAAGTTTGTGTGGTGTTCCAAAACGTGCTACCCAGTTGCTATAAAATGCTCCGTTGAAATTTGCTCTACGGTGTCCATTTACTTCGTTCCTGTTAGGATCGCCAACTCTTTGCCGCCAAGAATGGAAGTGAGAGAACATTTGTTTTGGTTGCGCAATGATGATTTTAACGAGTGAGATGTGTGCGCATACGCGGAAATTGATCGTTTCATCGGTGTTTTGCGCATGGCGCGATATTATGATTCGTTTTGATTGGTTTGTTCCGTTTATCTGTTTCATGTGATTGGTCGATTCAATCGAATTTGTTTTGTCGGTTTGATTTTTGTCTGATTTTATCATTTCGTTACGTGCGCTTCGCACAGATGTTGTTGATTATGGCATTGGTTCCCTTTCGATCCACTATGAGTTTCAGACACCTGAAGCCAAAGTTGTTTTCCAGTGGTATGTGGATCAGGGATTGATAGCAAGCGGATAGCAGTGTTCTAAGTGTAAACAGCAATTGGGCATAAAATAGGTATGTGAAGTTTTAGCTACAATTTTCTCGTTTTTGAACATTTTCATTCACTTTAGGTTCAGAACTCTGCATGTTATTCTGTGTTTCCGCTTCTCAATGAATAAGCGAAGCTACTAGTGTCCCGCTTTGCAGAAAGCGAAGCCGCTGATGTTTTGTTAAGTTAAAAAAATTGCCGGGTACACGCTTGAAATGCCGAAGGCATTGCATGCTCAATCTCTCCTTTTCAAATGAAGCATGCGCAGTAGAGCAATGAAAAGTGCACTGTGCATCCAAAACAGTATTTGGCGACAGCAAATGAAATTGCGCCAAGTAAAATTGGCGAGAAGCAAGTGGGCACCGTAGAGTAAATGTTTACCAAATGCTCTTGCCACAGTGCCTGCTGAAATGTTATCTAAAGGAATTGCTTCCATCCAACTTGAAAATCTGTCGATGCAAGTTAAACAGTAAATATTCTCTCTCGATGGAGGAAGAGAACCAATGAGGTCTATATGCACAACACAAAATATTCCTGAAGGTACTTCATACTCGCCAAATTTTGTTTTAGTGTGGTACTTGATTTTAGCTTTTTGGCAAGGAATGCAGGTTCGAGTCTGCAATTACATATCTTTTTTAATGCTAGTCCAAATGAATTTTGAATTCATTAATTTTATAGTTGACTTAATTCCTGTGTGTGACAGGCCGTGAATATGGTGAAAGATTTGTTTTCGGAAAGCTTGTGGAATGTAGGGCCGAATTTTGCTAGTTGAAGTATCACACCATAAGTATTTCCTCGAAGGTAGAGGGTACTCCTTTAAATTCAAAGAAGTAATGGTTTGTAAGATCTTCAATTCTTCATTTTGTGTTTGTGCATAAGCTAATTTGATCGTAATCTATTGATGAAACTTCAGTAACCCTGGATAACGTATCGGCTACAATGTTATTTTCACCTTTTATTAATATCAGTCAAAAATTGGGAGATACAGTTAAGTTGACAAGCTTTTCTTGGTGCCGCTATGTCAAGCTTTTGGTGAAAGGCAAATATTAAGGGCTTATGGTCTGTATAAATTGTAAGTGCTCTTCCTTCCAAATAATGCTTGAAGTGTTTTACTGAAAGATATATGCCTAATAACTCCCTGTCATATGTGCTATAATTTTGTTCTGTTTCGTTTAACTTTTTAGAATAAAATGCAATTGGCTGCCAAGTTGAGTTTTCATATTGCTGTAACACTGCGCCTATTGCCGTATTTGAAGCATCTGTAAATAGCGACAGAGGTAATTCAAAATTGGGAAAAGACAACAATGTTGCATTTACGAGGTCATTTTTGCACTTTTCAAACTGTTTTTCAACTTCATCAGTCCATTGTATCTTTCTTTTGTCCTTCTTTTTAGAACCTTTAAGGTATTCATGTAACAATGCTTGATTCTTTGCTGCGTCTTTTAGATAACGACGATAAAAATTAAGAATTCCAAGACATGTTCTAAGGTCTTGAATATTTTTGGATCTTTTATAATTCATAGTGGCTTGAACTCTGTCTGGCAGAGGACGAGAACTTTGGGGGTGTAATTAGATATACCAAAAATTCGATTTTTTTCAACAGCGAATACAGATTTCGAAATATTTATTCTTAAGCCAAAAGTATTCAATATCTCTAAAACTAAATTAAGATGGATTTCATGTTCTTTATTGCTTTTGGATGCAATGGGTATATCATCTAAATATGGAAAAACTAAGTACAATCATCTGAGAACTTCATAGATAAATCGTTGCAATGTTGCAGGAGCATTTTTCAAACCAAAACTCATTAAGTTAAATTCATACAAACCGAAAGGTGTGATGATAGCTGTTTTACATTTGTTGTCTTCTGCAATGGATATTTGGAAATATGCTTTAATTAAATCAATTTTAGAAAAGATCTTGGTTTCTTTTAATATTTGATGGAAATCTCTAACCTAGGTATGGGGTAGCGATCGGGAATCGTCTGAGCATTAAGCTGACGGTAATCGCCACATGGCCGATAGGACCCATCTTTTTTTCGTGACTACATGCAAAAGACTTGACCATTGCGAATTCGATGGTCGAATTATTTCATTGTTGAGCATAAATATAATCTCTTATTTAGCTATCACTAGTCGTTTGTGATCAAGCTGCCGTGCTTTGGCATGAATAGGTTGACCATTTGTTTCAATAAAATGTTTAACATAATGCTTTATTCCATTAGGGAAAAGATTAGATCTATAAATTTCAGGATATTTAAAGAGTAAATTGGAAATTTTAATGAATTTATTCAATGTGCTTACAACGTTATCACTTGAAATAGCAGTTATATCACCTAGCACACAGATATTTGTTATCCCATCAATTAATTTTTTCTTATTTATGTCAACAAGTAAGTTATATTTATGAAGAAAATCAGTTCCCAAAATACCATTTGTGACGTCAGCAATTATGAATGGAAACCAGTGGCGAATCCAGCATTTGGGTCTGGGACGGGTTGAGGTTATAAAAAGTTTGCATCGTCGTGACGAATGCCAAATCTCATGGCTTATGCAAACCAAAACACTTTAACTTTACAGACTTTACTCATCTGACAATAATAATCATAAAGAACACTACAATACTTTCGATAATTTAATAAAAAAATACAATGATATAAGTAGCCAAAAAATGTTTCCGACTGTGTCAACTCTACAAGTACAAATGGAAAGACTAGATGAGTAGGAAAATTTTCGAGCAGTCAAGCCAGAGAGCAATGTTGTCATGTTTTTATTATTTTTTTTAAGAAAGGGAAATTGAGAACAAGGAGTTGTAGTGATTTAAAATAAAATCAAGAATTCTGGTTTACCTCTGGGAGGGGCTGTAGCCCCATAGCCCTCCCTAGATTCGCCACTGATGGAAACTGAAAATCATGACGTAATCCCAAATCCAGATTTAACATCTCTATACCATAAGTTGAAATTTCAGTGCCATTAGCAGCAGATAACTGATATTCTGCTTTCTTTTTATTTTGAGACGTAGCTGGAATTATGCTAACATCAGCTCCTCTGTCTACGAGAAAGTGTAAATTTGTTCTTCGATCAAGGACGAATAAACGAAATTTGCGATATTCCTTTACATTTTCTGCAGCAGAGTTTGTTGCTGAACTTACTGCAGAGTTGAGTTTTCTTGTGGTTTTTGATTCCAACTGCAAAGAGGTTGACATTTCTCAGGAAAACATTTGGCTCCAAATCGAAAGTGGAAGTAACACAATTTCCCTGTTGGATTGAAATCATTGCGCCGGTTCCTTCAGTTTCGAGACCGATTACGGAAATAATTGTTATTCCGCGTAATCGGTCTATCTCCAGTACGAATACATAATGCAGCAATTTTCTGCTCTAAATTTTTAACTCTATCTAACAATTCGTTAAAAGAATTGTGTTCATCGCTTGTACTGTAAATCTCGGTTTTAGGGCTCATATCGGAAATTTTGTCAGCCATAATCGCCAAACTGTCAATATCTTCTTTACTGACGATTAAGACATTTTAATAGAGTCGGGTGATTTTCCAAGCCATAAAGTTTTAATTAAATTTTCAGAAACATCTGATATAGCTACTGATTGAATTTTTGTAACAACTGACTAAGCTTTAAATCACCTAAGTCAATGGCAGTGATTAAACGTTGAATTCTTGCATTTTCACTCTCTTTAATAAAATTTAAGAATCAAGTTTTGGAATCAGTATATTTAGTTTCGCTATCACTGCTTGTGATATCCCATACAAGTTCAACAAATTTGGGATCCAATTGAGAAATCAAATAGTTAAATTTCGTTTCTTCGGCAGTGATACCGCTGATTTTGAATTGGGCCTCTGCTTGATAAAACCATATTTCCGGTTTATCTATCCAAAATGGAGGAATCTTTACACTCGCCTTATGCAACTCAGTTCCATCCGCTTTTCCGTTTCCAATCGACATTTTTTGTTTACAGGAACGGGTCACCAATATGTTGGCTTCTACTTATTTAAACATGAAAGAAGCAACATTAACTTGTTTGACATATCAAATAATAAAAATGCGAATACTCCATTTAAAAGTTTTATTCCTTTGTTTTCGAGAAAAATCTATCTACAACGGAAAAATTAACAAAATTGAAAGAACTACATTTTTCTACTGTTGCGTCAACAAAAATATAATATGGTGAACAAAAGTAAATATGATAATAAATAAATGTTATAAATAAAAAGAAAAGATACTCACAGACAAATGTTAAATGCTGCGTGAGCTGCTATTAAGATATTAATTGTAATATAAATATATTCTGAGCACAATTATCATTTTAATGACATTTCTTTTCAAAATGAAGAAAATTCGCCATTTTTATTTGAGAGTCATCGACAAGTTTTAAGGAACATATTTTTTTCAGTTTGTTTCATTCTCATGAACGGGCATACGACTAAATAAACAAAACCTTCGGGGAAATGCTTTGCCACAAGTATCGCATTCATGTGGCTTCTCTTTCGTGTGAGTGAGTAAATGATGTTGCATATGCCATTTATGACTAAACGTTTTTGCGCATATTTTACATGAATAAGGCTTCTCATTCTATGAATAAATGAAAGGGATTTCAAGCTACTTTTATGAGTAAACGCTTTAAAGCCAATTTTACAAATTATGGTTTTCTTCAGAATGAATCTGTAAATGGGATATTAAAGGTCCACATTGAGTGAATGCTTTACTGCACACTTCAGAACATAAGGTCTTTCTTTTGTTATGGATGCGTAAATGGCTCTTTAAATCATGACTTTGACTGAATGTTTTACCACAGACTTCACAAGCGTAAGGTTTTTCTTCAGAATGAGTGAGTAAATGAGATGTTAAGTTGTCACTTCGAGCGAATGCTTTACTGCACACTTCACAAACAAAAAGTTTTTCGCTTGTGTGAGTAGATAAATGTCTCTTTAAAACATGACTTTGACTGAATGATTTACAAAAGACTTCCCAAGCATAAGGTTTTTCTTTAGAATGAGTGAGTAAATGAGGTTTTAAATCACCAGTTCGAGCAAACTTCATAAACATAAGGTTTTTCCATTGTATGGATGCGCAAATGTCTCTTTAAAACATGACTTTGCCTGAATGCTTTACTGCACACTTCGCAAACATAAGGTTTTTCTTTTGTATGAATAGGAAAATGTCTCTTTAAATCACTACTATCGCTGAATGCTTTACTGCATACATGGCAGACATAAGGTTTTTCTTTTATATGAACACGTAAATGTATTGTCAATTTACTTCTTAAAGTGAATGTCTTACCGCAGATTTCACAAGCGTAAGGTTTTTCTTTAGAATGAATGAGTAAATGGGATTTTAAACTACCACTTTGAGTGAATGTTTGATTTTCATTTGATGTCAGCATTTTTGTCTTCAACTAAATGTAAATAAAAGTATGCATATTTGAAATAAAAGGCAATGTTTGTGTGCGTGCGTGCATGCATGCGATTGTCCAGACGATTATATCGCACTTACAGCCATGAGATTTGGCACACAGGTAGTCGTAATGGTGACTGAATGCACCTCGAAGCCAGAATTTTAAAATTTAATCCAAACATTTTTGTATTTAACATTTTGTGTTGTTTTGGGTGATTTTTCGCACTCATTTCTCAATAGCATGGCTTCGAATGATTGTACGACAAAAACAGTTACACCTTCGGAAAGAACAAACAATTTCCGTTCTAATTTAAGTGTGTTTCGTACGTCTAACGTAATTTACTGAATTTTGTGAAATTTTTGAAAAATAGTGGCTTTGCCATCGAAATTTTATATTTGTTTTTAAATTTGCTGCATCCGACGTTCTAATAACACTATTCTTTTCAATTTTTTTCAGCTTATAAGTGGAACGGTTCTGTTGGATTTAAAACTAGAACGGTTAAAATAGCTTTTTCCGTTTTTTTTAAATTAATTTTTTTCTGGTCAGTTGTAAGATATTTTTCTCTAGCGAGCAGACTCCCGCGGAAGTTTCTCCGGAGCCTTCCCAACATGCATTGTTTCAATTTCATTGGCTGACGGTGCAGAGCGCAGGATACGTCAGAACCCTCAACTGAATGACTTCGATTATTATTTTCGGCAGTGCCTTAACGTGTTTATATCTCGAATATTTTACTTGCTGTATAATAATCATTTTCACGTTTCAATTTTTTAATATTGTTTCGGATTAACGTACTCTGTATTGTTTTCCTACAGTTGAAATATCATTATCTCGAAGAAAAATAAACGGGAAAATGAATAATGTGTACCTTTTGTTTTGTTTTCAGAACTTTTTCATGTCATTGTGGGCGGTTTTTTGTTTGTTTGTTTTCATTTTTTCCTGATTCCACGGGCAACGCCGTGCCCGTACTGTTTGTCTTAAAATATAATCTACTTTAATTAGAAATTAATACGTTCAAATGAGGCGTGAGGCACGTGCATTCATGCAAATGTTAAGTATAAATATAATGGCAGCGTCATAGTTGTTTTCAAGGCCGTCTTATCAAGTGGGCTAATTAGGGTGTAGCCCAAGGGCGCCATTGATCTAAAGGCGCCTAAAAATTTACAATTCTGATTTTATTTTACTTTTGAAGTAAAAAATGCATTTAAATAAAATTTTTAATATAATAAAAGTAAAGATATAATTAAGGGTTGTAACTTGGCAGTCATATAATAACTAATTTAGATAAAAATGCCATAACATTATGCTCACAAGGAAAATAACAAACACATCAATATATGAAACATCATTATTAAATGGGAAGTGTATACCATCTGGGTGAAGGAAAACAACAATAATTGAATTAATTTTCCCTTATTGAATCGTGGAAGTTCATATAGGTTACTTTTCAATACGTAAAAGAATCATAATTTATGAATATCCATGACGAGAATTAAAGAAGTAACGCGCGAAGCGGCGCGCTGTTGTTGTCAGCTTACATGTTGGAATTAAAAGAGAGAGATATGAATGAGCAGAAAGTTTAAGTACCCAGAAAAAGGGATTTAGATTTAAAGGGAAAGACTAGTGATTCGAAGTGAAAGTAGAAGTGCGCTAATTACGATGGAAGTAGAAGTAATTAAAAATGAGGTATCATTAAAAGAATTAGAGAAAGTTAAAAAATGAAATTATCACACACACATCTATACTTATAAAAGGCAATGTTTGTGTGCGTGTGTGTTTGTCTGCGATGTCCAGACGAATCTATCGCACTTACAGCCATGAAATTTGGCACACAGGTAGTCGTAATGGTGACTGAATGCACCTCGAAGCCGAAATTTTAAATTTTAATCTAGAATTTTTTTTATTTAATGTTTTGTGTTGTTTTGGTTGATTTTTCGCACTAATTTCTCAATAGAATGGTTTCGAATAATTGTACGACAAAAATAGATAGACCATCGGAAAGAGCACGCGATTTCCGTTCTAATGAAGTTAGTTTTGAATTTCTAACGTAATTTACTGAATTTTGAGAAATTTTTAAAAAATAGTCAGTTTCACCATCTAAATGTTAGTTTTGTTTTTAAATTTGTTGCATCCGACTTTCTAATAACACTATTATTTTCAATTTTTTTCAGCTTATAACTAGAACGGTTCTGTCGGATTTAAAACAAGAACGGTTAAAATATCTTCTTCCGTTTTTTTTAAATTAATTTTTTTCTCGTCCGTTGAGAGTTATTTTTCTTGATCGAGTTCCTCGCACGGCACTTCTTCGGAACGTTGATGCCAATTTTGATTGGCGGACGTGCAGGATACGTCATGACCTTCACCTGAATGAGTTACTTCGATTATTATTTTCGGATTTCATTTATATTTTGCTTGCTGTATAATAATCATTTTCACGTTTCAATTTTGTAATATTGTTTTGGATTAACGTACTCTGTACTGTAGCGCGAAAAAAAAAATAAGCAGGAAAATCAAAAAATGTGTATCTTTTGTTTTGATTTCAAAACATTTTCATGTCATTGTGGGCGGCTTTTTTTGTTCATTTTGTTAAAGTCCTGATTCCACGGGCAACGCCGTGCGCGTACTGCTAGTATACTATATATGTATATATATATCATTTCAAAAAATATTCACACAGAGACAATCAATGAGAAATCCAGTTTTGAAAAGACGCTGATGTGCAAAATTGTAATGCGTTATTCAGAGAAAAGTTTTTTCTTCCCCCTTCCTCAGAGTCTACATTGGGGAAGTATTTTCGTTGGCCATGGAGTCTCAAATTTCTGAATAAAAAAAAGTAGACATCTAATTGCAATTTTATAAAAACTTCAAAAAACACATTTAATTGCAATTTTGTGAATACTGTTTAAAGCAGGGACTTGTGTAAATAATTCGCATTCGAAAGAAAAAAAAGTTGGATAACCCTTGAAGGACCGCCATGAAGGGCAGATCTTAGAATTGTTTCGGGGAGGGGGCGCCGCCCCGCGAGGTCTCACAGAAAAACTTGAAATTACATTGCATCCTTGCATTTTATTTTCAAACTGCTGAGTCAGTTTTAGAACAAATTTAAAATAAATTTACTGCAAAGAATATGAGAAAAGATTCTGTTAACCTCACATGAGAGTACTTCAGTCAATAATTGTATTATGCAATGTACACCCACATGCTTAAAATTCGAGAAAGAATGCTAATCCATTCCCGAGTGACAACTTGAGGTGAAATTTCATTAATAACCTCCTTAAATACCGATCACACCATAAATCAGCATAGTTTAACTTTCGCGGTCACACCTCAAAGCTAATCGGTCCGAAATGCATCGCCTCCTTCAGGTATTCGGATACACGAGACTTTGATCTCGTTTCAGAATATGGATGATGAATGTGTTGTCATGACTCTTGAAGCATTTTTAATTGCAATAAAAGGGTGCATTTTAGTACAAGTGAAAATATTTTTTTAAAAAACTTCTTGTCTGAGAATAAACAAAATAGGAATTAATGCAATATTTAAATAGTTGCTTAAAAAAATAAATTTCTTCACATTATAAATACGCTTTGATATTTTAAAAAAAATCATTTGAATTTCTTATCAAAGAATTCAAGCGGAGGTGAGTTTGAATCAGATTAATTTAAACCGCGAGGCGCGCAAGGGGTTGTTCCGATACCCCTCGCCACGTAAAATGTGAAAAATACTGACTTCCTTTTAGTTCGAAAGAGTCAAATCCCTGCTAGCTGCCTTTAAGGTCACATTCAATAGACAGAACGTGTTTCTGAAAAAATTCGTTTATTTTTTAAAATCGGAATTGAGCTTATGGTGTGTCGAACACCCCCGTGCTCGTCCTTGCGTCAGGTCTTTTGTTTAGTTGAGTTAACGTGTTATAGATATGAGGATAATGCTGTCTATATGAATTTGGTGAGGAAATAAGTGGACACAAGAACATTCTATACTTCTAAACTGGAGAATTTTGCAGGTACCAAGACTTATAAACTGCAAGTGAAAATGTCACGAGAGTGATGTCAAAGTTATATAATTTTGGATTTAGTGTAAGAAACGTTTTGAAGAAAAAGTTCAAAATTATAGGAATTATTCGAAAAAAGAAAAAAAAAAGAATTGAATTACGCCAAAATATTTTGGAACTAAAGATTAAACTCCGCAGAATTCTTTATTTGGTTTTCTAAAAAAGTTTCCTGTGTACCTAAGAAAATTAGAAGCAGTATTTTGCTATCCACATTGTATAACGATGATTAAATGGATGCTTCTTGACTATAAAAGATGCTGAAAATTTTTGTGTTAAAAATATACTTTTCTTATTTGTGTTCGCATTGCTCTGAATAATATAATAAGTTATTTAATAAATTTTATGTGTAAAAATTCGTTCTTGTTTAACTAGAACTGTTTGCATGGATCATTTGGAACAGATATAGCATAAAAATGTTGCTAGTTATGGTTAAATAACGAAATAACGAAGTGGCGTGTCACACACATTCTTACGCGTCACTCTTTGTAGCGCGCGTTCTCCCGGGTTAACGTGAAAGAGATGACCTATGGTGGAATGAAGACTCGGATTCGCGCCTTGCCTGCGAGCCTGGAACGCAATTTAAATATGTTTGACAGATAATACAACAGTGACTGTTTAATTTTTAAAAGAAT
>BGPR01043822.1:735-12819 GCA_013235015.1 Araneus ventricosus | reverse complement strand
AGTAACTCAGGGGCTATTTTGAGGTGGAGCTTTTAATTTTGTATAGCTTACATAACCTAGCCTAACCGTTCATGTTTTTTCAGCTAGAATAATTAAATTGAATTGAATGCAGAATTATAGCGAATACAAGGTGCAAATAATTTTGAATAATTTGGAGACATTTCAAATGAAATATTCGGATGTGTTTATATATATTTACCACTATACCGATACGAATATTTTTTACATAAACTGTTTAAATTATTCTTAAACATAATTCTGAAGAATTCGACATCATTTCTTTTATTTATAGCAGAGATTTTAATATATGTGCTGATGAAAACATATAAACACTTTCATTTCTCAAGGATGAATTATGAAAATCTGAAAATAAACTGATTGCGTGTCCGACACAGCCTTTTAACTTTAGTTTCAAATTTTCTTTCATTTCGATATGCTCCTACAAGACGGAAAAAGATGAAAATTTTATATTTTATTAATTAATTTATTATTTTTAACCCACACTCCAATGAAGGCTTTTTTATATCCCGGAAGACGCCACCAGTATTTCCCCCCTTCAATGAACCCGCATGTGATGAGTTATTTTACTCGTGAAAATTGATTTGTTGTCGAAAGAGATTTACTGAAACCTAATTTTCCTAGATTAACTATACTATGATTCTCAATATATTCGTTAAGCTGATCAAGAACGAATTTTTCAGTTAATTTCATTTTAATAAATTAAGGTTGGAAGAAGAGAGACTGGCCAATAATTTATTTAGTTGGTGAGATTCTATCCAGATTTTACAATGCCGACTGCAACAGCGTGTTCCAACATTCTGGGAAATTCCTTAGTTCGAATACTGAGTTACAAATTTCAGTTGTAATTGGGATGTGTTTTTTTGTCTTTTGTTAGTTTTTCATCTATTACAACAAGCTGATTAAAGAAGACCATGGCCTCCAGAGGTCCTTATCCTCCACTGATGTTGATGGACTAGCATTCAATGGCTCCTTAAAAAATTTATTTCTTCAGTGGTGGCCTCTGCAGGGAAAATCTGAAGAGGCAGGGGTTAAGGGACGTCTTGCTGGAACTGTGTTTGTGTGAAAACCACGTTCAGGTGGAAATTGCAGTTGTTTCAATTCTTCCTCTGCGCCATTATTTTCTGTACTGATTTGGGGGATAAGTCTTTTTTTTCATGCCCAGTGTCATATTTGTTTATATATATATATCTATGTTATATATTATGTATATATAAATCTCAGGAGAATATGTATTTTGAAGTACAAATAATGCAAATACAAAATAAAGAAATTTCAACAAATAAGAGGAACTATGGATACTTGAACTTACGCAATTTTCTGAGATTATTTTATTTGTGAGTGCTGTTTATATTTTGCCTTTGGTTACATGATCTATTGGAGGAAAATTTCATTCCAATTTTGATAACCATTTTAAAGGTGTGTAGGTAAATAGGTTTTGGGTGCAAAAGTAAATTTTCCCTTTTTCATTTCTCAGAGGATTTGAAGTTTACTATTGAAGATATGATGCATTTTTAAAATTTTAAGCATATTTATAGATATAATTTGATATACGAAGTTATGCGGTATATTATTTCTAACTGATTTAATTTTTACATTATTTAGAAAAAATCAAGTTAGGGATACTTGACCGTAGACAGATTTTTGACCCGGCCAAACAATTACTGCCCCTTCGATATCATAGCCGATCATACCACATTGTGTGGAGGGGATGAATTTCTGGTCCGGTGGAGTTTGTCGTCCATATGGCAACTGAAATATATACAATAATTTTTTGAAAATAATTCAAGTAATTATTTAATAAATAACATTTCTTTTTAATGTGAAAATAATTATTTTGGAATGAATTTTATAAAGGATATATATTTTTTTATTTAATTTTTCATTCGCTTGCGAAAAATGAAATTTTTATTCATTTATTATTTAAATATAAAAAAGGTTTTCTCGATGTATTTGTCATTATTCGGTTTCTTTTAAAATTTCGATATTTCAGTTGAGTTCATCTATTTGTTGCTTTGAATTTTCACGTAGAATAAATGCACCTTCGTTTTGCTTTTGTTTGCATTGTAATAATAGGAGAGCCAAGTAAGTCCATTGAACTTTAGCAATTTATTATTTTCTACGACATTTTTGAAGTCCTTTCTTTTCATTTTGGTGCTATTCTGTTCTATTCCAATTTTCCACGAATCCAGTAATTCCTCAATGCGCTAGTGACTTTGCTAGGTTCCCAGTTCCATTGTTACCATTTTTATCACTTAATTAGTTCAATAATTTATTTTTTATCTTATTTTGAACAAATATAATTTAATTTAATAACTAAATTTAATTTAATGAGTAAAATAATTTTTTTTATTAACTAGAATTTAATTTCAAGTATTCCTAACATTTGGTATACATGACCCTAGGTGATTTCATGGAATATATTCATTTTGTGATGAAATGACATATCAATTTAGCATAAGTACATTTGCCATTTTTGAAAATGAATCCTTTTATTATGTTCGCCATCAAAATTTTCGAGATGCATGAGAAGAATTAAAACGAGGTTCAAGCATCCCTAATTTCCTCTGCGTGAGAACAGCAATGAACATCGATTCGCGAATGGCAATTTATAGGAACTTAAAAATGGAAAAGAAGTTGAGCTGAGAACATCGAGGATCACGATTGACGATGATTCAGTAGTTGGACATCATGCATCGCAGACGATAGTTCTCAGGAAAGATATTGATAAATCGATTTTAATTTTTTTTCTATTTATTGACTTTATTTTTCTACTAGCAGCCTTCGGCGACGTTCTGGTTCGCCCGATTAAATTAGTTTTTATTTTTGTATTTTATATTAATTATAGCATTACCCGTCGCAGTTTCAGCCAACATAACTGAGCAAAGGTGAGCAAGAACTGAATATTTTATTGTATTTGACATATAGTCAAATATTTAAAGACATAAGTATTAAAATCCCAGCGAAACAATTCTCTATGATGCATCGCAGCAAACGAAACTGGCAAACTGAGTTTCAAATAACTTTTGCTCAATTCATATATCACTCATCGAGAGAATGATTATTGCTGAATAAAATCGTGAAAGCCGAATATGCTGGTTGCCCGTGTGGACCAGTGGGTACAAAAAGTGAGGCGGCAAAAAATTCATAGACATCTAAAAACCCCAGGAGTATAGGCGGTAGACAATAAAATTTAAAAAATAGTTAGTTTCCCGAACATTATTTCCCTTTTGTAACTCCTAGTTTTAGGCTGTAATTACTTGTTCCTAATATCAAATATGATGAGTTATCACTTGAGGAAATTCAAGTTTGGCGACAGTACTGTACACTTAAGCCTAACCAAAATTTTAATAAAAAATTACTTATAATGAAAAATAGAAATATTTGAAATTGTTATCATGCCTCATAATTTTAAAATGGCAGGAAAACTTGAGATTAAAGCCTTTAGAAAGGAAGAAAATCATTTCAGTGTACCTCACACGCAATAAAAACAAACAAACCAGAAATCAAATATCTGTTGCCACGCTTTATAAAAATATTACCTTGAAGCAGGTGCGATAAAATATTTCAGAAATGCAATGAATACTATAGTGAAAATTCTGTTTTGGAGTTAATTTCACAAGGAAACAATTTACACTATCACAACCGTAACAATTGCAAAAGCGCGTGAATAAAAGATTTGCTGAAATAATGAAATGGTTTGAAATTTATTTACAACATTAAAAACATTGTTACAATTCATGTTTTAAAACATTTTGAAACATTAATTAAAATTAAAGAAAATTTCAAGATATTTGTCTTTGAAAAGATAATTTTTTTAATCTTTAAGATGATGTAAAAATGGTCTTTTGAGATAATACGGTCCGAAGTTATTCCGGAAAAAAGTTAAAATTTAAAGTAATTTTTAAATAATTTAAATTCTAATTAAAATTTCGAAAAAATATTTTCTTTGTGAATGCTTACTACCCAAGAAGAAACCGCCTGCTGAATTTCAAGTTCCTGATCCCAGTGGAGTGGGAGATTTCGTGATGAGTGAGTAATGGTATTTGCCTTTAATAATTAACTTAATGCAGTGGACTGATTACCTCTCTCCTCTGCCTCGTTATCGTCCACGGAATACAACAAATTTCAGGAGCAGAATCCAATCAGTACTACAGCAGCAGTCTATAGATTTAGCCCTTTTCTGAGCTGTGGTTTTTTGCGATAATAGAATCCGAAGTTATTCCCAAAAAAATTTAAAATTTAAAGAAATTTTTAAATAATTTAAATTCTAATTAAAATTTCGAAAAATCCTTTCTCAGTGAGCACTTACTCCCAAGAAGCAACCGCCTGCAAAATTTCTATTTTTTAGTCCCAGTGGTGTGGGAGATTTCGTGATGAGTGAGTCAGTGAGTAAGGAAGTGAGTCATGGTATTTGTCTTTAATAATTAACTTAATGTAGTGGACTCATTACCTCTCTCCTCTGTCCACGAAATACAGCAAATTTCAGGAGCAGAATCCAATCAGTACTACAGCAGCAGTTTGGAGATTTAGACCCTTTCTGAGCTGTGGTGCTGTATTTATATTTCATAATGAGAACCAGCTTCCATCCGTGTATTATATGTTGATTAATGATTTGTAATTTTTTCTGAACGTTCAAGTATAATACACTCGTTACTTCAAAAGTGGAACATATTTCACATTAAATGCACTATAACAAAAATGATTTTATCCCGTCTTGAATGCATACGGCACTCAATCAGTCATTGAAAGAGATATCAATATTTTTTCGTGTGCTAATTTGTATCATGCATTGTCAAAATAATTTTGAACGTTTGATTTGTTTTACAGCAAAGAAAGCACTTTTTATTTTAATTTTATTTGAAAACACTGATTTAACTTCAGAAATTTAATTATAAAATTTTGTAAATTCCTTATTAATTATATTTCTTAAAATTAATATCGATTTGAAGCTGTTTAAATTAATTATATAGATTTAAATTAAAATTATTCTTATTTAAATTTTATTTTTCACTATTTGATTATTTCTAATCTTTCTATCATGATTTAAAGTAGTATAATATATTATTTATAGTATTTCATTTATTTTTAATGTAACATCCATCCGGATTAAAATATTAAGATTCTTGACAAAACACAGTACATTAGGAAGGGAAAAAGGCAATTTTAGTTTTTCTTTCTCATATTTTTGCATTTCAGCATAAAGGATAATGGTCAAATAGTAATTTTCTTTTCAAGACAAAATTCGTATCAAACACAATTAATCTAGAATAACCGATAGGAATTACAACACAAAATGGGGAAAAAATGCTTCTTTTTGAAATATGCGATGCATCGTTCGACAGTGAGAACAGAAAATTTGATTTAGCTTCAAGAGACTACTCTTACTTTGAAGCCGAAATTTTAAATGAGCTTATGATATAGCATTTTGCACCAATTATTGATGAAATTTATAAGTGTTATTCAAAACGTTTTCAGCATCAAATTTGATAAAATATTTCATGCACTTAAAATGTTTTAAAAACAAAGGGTAAGTGCAGAATATCTATACTTATAAAAGGCAATGTTTGTGTGCGTGTGTGTGTGCGTGTGTGTGTGTGTGTTTGTCTGCGATGTCCAGACGAATCTATCGCACTTACAGCCATGAAATTTGGCACACAGGTAGTCGTAATAGTGACTGAATGCACCTCGAAGCCGAAATTTTAAATTTTAATCTAGAAATTCTTTTATTTAATGTTTTGTGTTGTTTTGTTTCATTTTTCGCACTAATTTCTCAATAGAATGGTTTCAAATAACTGTGCGACAAAAATAGATAGACCATCGGAAAGAGCACACGATTTCCGTTCTAATGAAGTTAGTTTTGAATTTCTAACGCAATTTACTGAATTTTGAGAAATTTTTAAAAAATATCCAGTTTTGGCTTCAAGATGTTACTTTTGATTTTAAATTTGTTGCATCCGACTTTCTAATAACACTATTATTTTCAATTTTTTTCAGCTTATAACTGCAACGGTTCTGTCGGATTTAAAACGAGAATGGTTAAAATATCTTTTTTAGTTTTTTTAAAATTAATTTTTTCCTGGTAGTTGAACGATATGTTTCCTCTAGCGAAGCTTCCGCCCACGACAGTCTCCGGAACGTTGCGGGCAATTTCATTGGCTGAAGGGCCAGGGTGACGTCATTACTTTCGCGTTCTGCGAGGAGATGATGTATTTACTCCATGACTTCGATTATTATTTTTAAGCGTATCTTAACTTATTTCTTTGGCTTTCATACTTTGCTCGCGGTGTAATAAATATCACATTGTAATTTTTTAACATTATTTGGATTTAACGGTACTCGGTCGAGAGGAAAAGGAGGCGGACCAACTCAATAATATATATATATTTCTGTTTTGATTTAGTTTTTAAAACTTTTTATTATGCTTTTTCTTTTATAAAACTTTTTCATTTATGCAATTGTATGTGGGCTTTTTTTTATTTTGTTGAAATCCCGATCCCACGGGCAACGCCGTGCGCGTACTGCTAGTGTACAATATTTCATACTAATACAACAAAATAATTCTTCGTCAATAACCAAATTATTTCTCAATATACCAACAAAAATTTGAAATTTTAATTTAACATCAGAGACTCAAATTTTATTTTCTTATGATTTCGAAACGAATAAAGGTAGAATGATGAAATTTGGTTTCCACGCATAAAGTGTTTTTGCAGTTTCGAAATTCTTTGACAAAAATGTAAGTTGTCGTTAAGGATATCGAAGTCAGTTTAAATTTAAATATGTAAACTACCCTTATGAAATATATAGGCATGGAATCTTTTATTAGACTTTATTTAATGCAAGTTGGTACCTTTTGACTTAATATAAGATAGACGGTGTAAAAATAATGCTGGTTGGGTTCAATTTTTCATGATGAAATATGTGTATTTTTCATCTGTATTATCATCTAGAGGTAAAAACAAAATATTCACGTTGTTCATATTTTAAACAAATATATACTTTCATTAGACGCATAAGATTTTGCTCGTAAATGCCAAAGAAAACCATTTCAATCAGCCTATCGTCGCCTATCATCAAATTGTGTAGCTCTAGGTTCAGCAGTCTGTCTTGTAGAGTGTTGCATTCGGTGGGTAACAATTTTTGCATCATGAAATAAACAGAAAGAATTCCAGCTTAAAACGATCAACATGTTGAAAGAGTAGATATTTTCGGGACATTTATTTTCATCTTTCTCGTTTTATCGCATTTCATTTTTAATTTCATTTGCTTTAAAGTAATTTTCTCGCTTTTTATTTCTCTGTAATATTTTAAGCATTTTTATATATTTTGGATAAATGCTATTTTCTTTTCCAAATATTTATTAAAACTGCATGCTAAGGGAATGCACTTTTATTGTAATTAAAGATGTTTTGCTTTCTTTAGTTGAGGCCGGTAATTTTGTGAGCTACGAATACTGTTAATTTGTAGTTGTGCACTTATATTGGAAAAATATATGTCTTAAAAATGCATTTAGACTCTTTAAAAGAAATTCTTTTTTCAATGTTTTAAATTGATTCAGATCTATTAGTATCCCCAGCAAAATAAAGAAGAAAATCCTAACTAAAGAAACGAAAGCGATCAGTATAGACGGTATCACACTGAAAATGGCCTCAAACATAATTACCGGACTATTAGCTCAATTAAATATATGGCAAAATGAAGGGAAAGTATCATGGATAAATAAACACTTTTCAGTTATTAATCGGTTGTTATTAATAATGACTCACCTACTGATAAATGAAAACTGCATCCAAAATTCCTTAAATTTTCGATGAACGTGTTATTTTAAACTCAATTTTATAAAAGAATAAAACTCTAAAATTTCCAATTCTTGGCCAGATTTGGCTACGTTTAGTTTAGTTGAATTAACTTGTCGTTCTGAAGCAATGCATGGTTATTTAGGGACGGTTCTCGTAAATTTAACTGTGGTTGGATGGCGAGGACGACACTTTAACTGCCACCCACAAGCAGCACCTAACCCCAAAAGCAGGAGGACGTTTCGACAAAATTTCACAGATGGCTTCTTCTTTGGTGGAATTAGTCTATGGTATTTTTTATCACATCATCACGTTTATTAATGAATTCTTTCTGTTTTTCATTAAAGTTTTACTTCATGTTATAAAGTTCATATTTAGAATCGCCCCCACCCTTGTTGCTGCCTTGCGTATTATACACCACACAATCATCCATTTAGTCCATCACGTTCTTAACAGGTTTTTAGCAGTTGTTCGAATTGGGTGACGGCACGCAACAAGATGAAATAGTCACATACAATGTCGCAAAGCTATTTGAAATATCCTTCTCACTACACAAAAACACTCAATGCCACTAAGTACAACGCTGCATAAAACGAAAATGCACGCCTTGTGAGACAATTGATCTGCTATGAACACTAAATATGGAAGTGGAAGCGCATTTTATGACACAGTACTGGTTCGTTTCGACATTGTTTTGATAACTCTGATATGTAGTTGTTTTCAATACGATGGTAAGAAGTAAGGCTTATTGCAATAAACAGGGATGAAACCAGATTGTTTCAGCAAACAATTACGAATTTTCTAACTAGCCTAAAGATGTATGAGCTCATTACAATAGGTCTAAAAATCATCAGACTAATTAGAAAGTTGCCATAATTTTCCAATTTGCCAGGCGAATTGAAAAATGATGTGGCTCTTTGCAATATCTCAACTCGTCTGCGACAATTACATGTATTTAAAAGATCAGATAATTTGCAGCTAATACTTAAATGTCTTACATAACCTTTCTTAACTCATGATATTTGTTTGCTGGAATAAATCCATAGACCTGAATGCAGAATTACAATTAACGCAAGATGCAAATGATTTCGAATAATGCAGAGACAATTTAGATAAAATATTCAGACGTTTCTTGAAATGCTTAATTATTACCACATTTATATTAAAACTATTTTACATTTAAAATTTAAAAAAAAACGTTACAAGAAGTTCCAGAGTAAGAGGACATGTCATTTCTTTATAGCATGGATTTTACTATCCGTGCTGGTAGAAACAAATTAGTCTTTTCATTTGATATGGATGAATTATCAAAATCTGGAAGTAAACTAATACGCCTGTACGAAATAGAAATTTTAACTTTTACTTTAACTATATGTTGCTACGAGGTCAACATGAGGAATGGGTAAATTTATATTTTATTAATTTGTTTACTACTCTCTTAGATCAGACTCTACCGAAGGCCTTTTGTATGTCCAGAAGTTCGTCAGCAGTACTATTAACCTTCAATGAACTCTGACATGATGAATAGTGTTACTCGTGAAAATTGAATCGTTGCCGAAAGTGACTTTCTGAAACCGAATTATCCTAGATTTAGTATACTATGATTGTCAATATACTCATTAAACTAATCAAGAACGAAGTTTTCAGTTAAAACTATTACAGTAAATTAACGTTCGGAGATAAGAGATAGGTCGATAATTTTTTGAGTTGGTGACATTGTATAATTTACAATGTATAACAATGGCAACTACCGTGGCATCTTCCAACAATCTGCGAAATAAATTAGTTCGAATATTCATTTAATGATTTTTACTGTCTGTATATAGTTGGTATTGGCAGGTGTTTTTTTTCTCTTTTTTGTTTTCTCAGCTGTTACAAAGATTTGATTGATTAAGCTTAGGGCCTCCAGCGGATCTAGTCTTCAGGATTGGTGTTGATGGACTGGGAATACTTGTCTCTGATTGTTTCTCTCTTCTGTGGTGGGTTGTGCAGGGAAAGTCTGAAGAAGAAGGGAATAAGGGAGATTTTGCTGGAAAGGTCTGCATGTGAAAAATACGTCCAGGTGGAAGTTGTTGTTCTTTCACGTCGACTCCGACAGTATTTGAAGGTTTCCTGGGCTCTGTGGGTGAAGGAACTTTATCCTTTGTGTTGTACTGAGCAATATTTATTAATTCATTTCAATATGTAAATTATGTATTTATAAATGTCAGGAGAATATTTATTTTGAATTATAAATAATACCAAAGCAAATTTAAACAAATATTAACAATTACTAATAAACGGACAGAATCTGAAGAAAGGCAGCAGGTTATGAAAGCTAAGAGACTTCAATTAAAGAAAGTTAATTCTAGTTCTTTTCATGTTTGGGTTACTTTTCAATTTGTGTTATTGTTCCTATGTGGGTGAGATCTAGTTTATTGAAAAATTTTGGCAATTCGCATCATGAAATCTACCTGGGACGAGATGTTGAAAACGTTAATAATATCTTCTTCACGCACATGGCAGCTGGCTTTGCAAATTTGTTAAGTCTTCTCTTCGTGATTTGACGTATCAGCATATTAATTTTGTAATCTCATTCGCGGCATACTATATACAAGTTAAATAACAAAAACACAAAAATTGAAAAATTACAAGTACACAAAATCCATACGAAACATCATCTGCTGCAGTAAAAAGACCATCGAAAGACCATACGTTTACATTTTACAATTTATTTATTTCTATATAAATTTGTTTCATTTTTCTGAAAATCACTCTATATTTTCTAAATGAATTTGGCAGAGATTGGAATTCCCAGATGATAAGGCTATCAGATCTTAAATACTAGTACGAAATGCTATAAAAAGAAAATAAAAAATGAAATAAAATAAGCCCTTTTTTCGCAAAAATTTGAAGATTTATGATATGAATCTCGAATTTAGAAATCGTAATATTAAATAAATATATCACTTTCAATTAAGCAACAAGCATTTAAAATCAAAGAATGTTTACATAATATCATTTGCTAAGAATATATACTTTCAGTTTAATTACTTGCATTGTCTTTCTAACATAATTTATTTGTAGTTTTTAAAATATTGCAAAACTTTCATTTTTACCATAGTTTTGTGAACACATGTCGTATATTTAAATTTTTTAGGACCAGGAAAATAACGTGAACAGTATTATTATTTTTAATTTAAAAATGCTCAATTATTTTACTATATTTAAACAGTAATCTCAGCTACTATTCCATATACCAAAGGGCCCCAGGTTCGAAACCCGATTCCACCGAATATCTGCCGTGCATTTGAACCTGTTGCACCTTAAATCATACGAATTGGGTCAAATGTACTCACGCTTGTGTTGTGCGGAAATTTGGAGAAGGAGCTTCATCTCAGGTGTCGTCCTTGCGAACCGCAAGGCTAAAAATTTCGAAATTAGTCCTAAAAAAGCCCATGAATATCTTCAAAACCGGATGCTAATGTAACAAAATTAAAAAAGCTGACAGCTTGCATTGCAGCAAAATTTGTACCTCGTCTCTTGATTTTTGAACTGAATCGTGTCGCAATTAGACATAAATTGTTTTGTCTCTCAAAAGCGGGTCAAATCATTATGATGCATTCCTTAACTTTATATGATCGATTCTGTGTAATTTCCTTTGTTCAAAAAGTTGAAATCCATCTTGAAATGTCGATGTGAAACAATAGATGAGCACCAATAAAGTTCCCGCCGAGTCTTTCGTGAGATCCCGAAAGAGGATACCCAGTGACGTTCCAGCAATGGAAGGAACGCTACGCTGGGAGAGGTATGCAAATAGAAAAGGTTTAGTTTAGTTATATTAACGGCCCGTTTTGAAGTATACTGCGAGATATTTTGGGAGGGTCCTCCTAATTTTCATCAACTGTTACATGACGCGGAAGACACTTGAGTTAACCATTCCCCTCTCCAAAATTTCGCACCATGCTAGCATGTTTATTAGAGAGGAAGAGTATTAGGAAGGAGATAAGCCTCATTAAAAACTGTCTAAACGATAACAGATTTATTTTGAAAGCCCGATTTCTGTTCCATCTAAATATATATCATTACCAAAATACAGTGTCGTCCCAAACACGCATTTCAAAATCTTTAAAGGCAAAGACATTTTTTTTAATATTTTCAAAAGGTGAATTTCAATTGGCGTCTCCCGCAACAGAAAGATGAAAATCCTGAGCAAAAGTACGAAAGCGAGCACTGAAGACGGCATCACACAGATGTCCGAATCAAACATATTTTATGACTTTTATCT
>BGPR01043821.1:0-12820 GCA_013235015.1 Araneus ventricosus | reverse complement strand
TTTAAGGAGCCATTTTTTCTATGTGATGATATAATAAATAAGCTTTGGGATTGATTAATTTAAGAAAAGAAATTCATTTAACTTATTGCTCTGAAGGTATAAGGAAAAACGTTGAAATTTCGATTAACCTTTTAAAGAAGCCATTTTTTTTAGTAGTGATATAATAAAATGGCTTTGTTGAGATTAATTTAAGAAAAGAAATTCATTTAGCATTAGACTCTGAGGTATAAAGGAAAAACGTTGAAATTTCGATTAACCCTTTAAAGGGCCAATTTTTTAGTATTGATATAATAAAATGGCTTTGGGATTGAGATTAATTTAAGAAAAGAATTCATTTAGCTTATTGGACTCTGAAGGTATAAGGAAAAACTTTGAAATTTCGATTAACCCCTTTAAAGGGCCATTTTCTAGTAGTGATATAATAAAGTAGGCTTTGGGTTTGAGATTAATTTAAGAAAGGAAATTCATTTAAACCATTATGGGCTCTGAAGGTATAAGGAAAAACTTTGAAATTTCATTAACCCTTGCAAAGGGCCATTTTTTCTAGTATAAAATATAATAAAATGGCTTTGATGAATTATTTAGAGAAATCCTGGGCCGAGTATGAAACGTAATTGATACCTTAAAGGCTTTTGGATTATACTTTATTGAGATAATAAAATTCATAGCTATTGGGGCCTGAGTTCGAGGAAATACCCTAAGGGCAATTCTAGGTAAATAATCTTGGGTGGATAGACAGAATTATTTACTTATTGCTCTAGGTATAAGGAGTAATTGATTACTTTAGGCTTTTTTATATATATTAAATGTTGATTAATTATGAAGGAATTCATTTAGCTTGCCTAGGGAAACTTAATTCGTTCCTACCTGTTTAGTGATATATAAAACTGGGAGTATTTAAAAAATCAAGTATGGAGTAACTTTGTTTATATTTTATGTAGTAATCCGCTTAATGAGATCAGTTTCTAAGTAACTTGTGTTTCTCAGAAACATTTTGAAAGAAAATTTACACCAACTTTAAAATTGCGTTAAGATGATAAATTTGTTGAAAGGATCTTACTACTGCCTTAGAAGGGTTAAATATTAATTGGACAGGCGAAGCGAGATCTCGTTACTATTCAGCATTTTGCACTTGTCTGTCTCTGTGTTTGTTGCAGATTACTACCACCAATGCCTTGCTCAGATTTCCACTATCAAATTTGGCAGAAATATTTCTTGAAGCAATAGAAACGGTGTATACATTTATTTCTATTTATTTTAGATTCGACAATAAATAATTATTTAATTATATATAATTATTATATTAATGGCTTCAATAAAGGATGAGTGGCAACCAAAAAGCTTAAAATAACGACATCAGAGTTGTAAATAAGAACACAGTTACATTGACTATGTATAGTATGTGTAACGTTATCCGCTTTTCACTCTAAATAAAAGTATTTACCTATTTTTATAACCTTTGGCTATCTTTTAGTTTCTAATTTATATTTAGAACTCATTTACCATCTAAATCATTTCCTTTTTACCTATATGGCGCGATAACCGATTTAAAAACTTGGAAAAATTTGCTTGTAATTGTTAAGCCCTATTGAATTATCAGGCCTTCTCCGCAAGAATAATTTCACTAGCCCTTATAAATCTACTGTCTTCATAGCAACGAACCAACTTTCCGCTTATATATATTCTTTAAATGTATGAAAGAATCTAATTTTTTTTTGATTTGGGAGTGAGGAATGGTCTGCTGTTCATAGAGACTACTAGTTATAAATCTAAAATTAGAACTTTCTTGTAAAACATACCTTTTGACCATGCCTAATATCTGCCAAAATCAATCTACATATCACATGAAAATTTGATAAGCGCAAGTCAGACAGTCTTCCCTGCAGAGCTTTCAGACTGAGCTTTTTGCATCCAGGCATGCTCTCATTGCTCAAGCTACCGATAATATTCAGCCTATAAATATTGTATTAATACAGTTAAAATAGAAAATCACCGTCATGGTATGAAGGTTCAATTGCTCTTCATTCTGAGAGATTTTCGGCCATTTGATAGTTTTAAATAGATATATAGAGAGGAAATGTTATGCATTGATTGAAAACAAATAAAATAAACATATGTTTTGACGATGGGAAATATTTTTTTTATTTTACATATTATTTATATTATTTATTTCAAAAAAACCTCTTGGTAGAAACAACATTCCCGTGTAAGTATTTTTCGTTGTTTTATTTTCCTTGTATTTCAGATGTCTAATCAAACCAAACCTTCTCTCTTGTCAAACGTTGCAAAATATTATCAAATTATATCATCACGGTGATAAATAATCAGATGCATCGTGGCGTAAGCTGTATACGCAGATATACCACTGGCACTGATTTAGCTACTTTCTATTAAAAAACGGAAATTAATTAAATATACTATGTTATATAATCTAAAATTTCTCCGAGGAACTATTGACTATAGGGAGATAAATTTTATATCAATTGTAAAATTTAGTTTACTAATTTAAGCTATTAAAATTTGAAATTAGAGACGACAAATTACTTTTTAAATTAAAATTACAGAATTTAGGGATGCTCTAACAATAAAAATAATGCTGATTAATGCCTCTGCAGTACTATGGCACGAATTTTATTGTTGGTGACTCAAAAGCATTACTTGATCAGTGAGAACAGATCTGGGCTATTATATTAATAATATCTAGAATAGAAAAAATCCTTATAAGAATTTCAAAGTGAAAATGACTCTGTATTACTAACCAATGCTTAGTCCGATGAGACTTTATTAAGTTGCACAATCAAAAGAAATGTGCATGAATACTTTTAGAAGTTTCACTTTTATAGCTAGGCATATCTTATTTATAAATAAAACATAAAATTGTAGCAGAATCTCAAGATGTCCTCTAATTTAAAAAGGATGCGTTGCTCAAGTGTAAAATAATATGTTTCATGTTTTTAGACTTTTTAAACCATCACTCCAAAATTTCAGAAGCCTTGAAGTTTGCATTTCAGCTTTTATTAGTTGGAAAATATTTCTTCAATTTTTTTTTTTTATCGTAAGGGAAGAGTCGGATAATCGTTCTCTTTGAAATGCGCCAAATCAAAATCGCATGACGTTCATTGCTTGAGAGCGTATAGTAAAGAGATTTGCTAATGATTGAAGGTACATCCAAAGAGCTTTTGAGACTTTCTTTATATCTCCCCAATAAAAGGTTCTTTTCTGCTAAGGTTTTGCTTCGGCTGTAACGGAATGACGGGTGAAGCATGATTTGAGATCTGGAAAATGTGAAGAGTCGAGATCTGATCAGATGGGAGAATAAATTTTTATACAGAAAGCTCGAGGCTTACAATACAACTAGTTTGCTAAAATCAAAATATTCCTTTAGTTTGAAGGAAGTTTAGTCAAGTACTTTAATTATAAATTGAATTAAATACAAAATTGGTACCAAACTCCAAATTCATTTTGAGTTCTATTTAGGGTGGTCATAAATTATTGAACCCGTTTAAAAACTAATAAGAAAATTACTAATAATCTTAAATGAAAATATTTATCAGATAGTGTAATCTATTATTCAGAATAAAATAATTGTTTCTCTCTCTCTTATTTATAGTTTTTTTCTTTAATAACTCTTGAAAACTACTTAGCTTTTCGGGTACAATTGATTGAAGACAATTAAAGAAAGTAAAATTCCTACAAATTCATGCTTTTATTTTTCTTCTAGCTTTAATAGTTTCGCAGATGATGGCTCTCAAAAAATGGGACGTAGGGTTAATCGAAATTTCAACGTTTTTCCTTTATACCTTCAGAGCCCAATAAGCTAAATGAATTTCTTTTCTTAAATTAATCTCAATCCCAAAGCCATTTTATTATATCACTACTAGAAAAAATGGCCCTTTAAAGGGTTAATCGAAATTTCAAAGTTTTTCCTTTATACCTTCAGAGCCCAATAAGCTAAATGAATTTCTTTTCTTAAATTAATCTCAATCCCAAAGCCATTTTATTATATCACTACTAAAAAAAATGGCCCTTTAAAGGGTTAATCGAAATTTCAACGTTTTTCCTTTATACCTTCAGAGCATATTATTGTATAAAATACATTTTTACACCACTTTAAAATACAAAAAAAGCACTTCAGTAATATTTTCGTACAATTTTTTGCCTAATGTCATTAAATTATTAAAAATATTTTTGCGTGTATTACACTTGAACTTTCCATTATTTTAGTTACTGGATTTAAATACACACGCGTTGCAACGGTATTAAGGGGGCATACGACTCTTAAACCTCGAAAAATTGGTGGAAAACTGTCAAATTCTATACATTATATCTCTGAAACAATGCAATTCACAAACTCACTTTTTTTCGAAAAGCATCTATTCTTTATCTTATAGTACACACATTTTCAAACCTTCATATTGGCATGTATTTATTTGAGAGAGTAATAAATATGGGTATAATTTTTGGAGAAAAAATGAGTAATCATCTTGCGCGTTTGATTACGGATAAAAATTTATCTAAACACGATACTTTCGATATCTAAGTAATCGAAGCACTCTGTTTAAGAAACTGAACCACTATTTATTAACATTTAAATTTCATTTTTATTTTATATACCAATTTCAAATAAAAATGTTAAAAATAGTTAAAATTTCAACTTTTCTGGGGGGGGGGGGGGGGGGGGGGAAAGTAAGGGCTTTGGAGAAATGTGTACAAAAATGTAGTTCAATTTGTAGAGCATAGCAAAAGACATATTCGGTAAAAATCTTATGCAAAAATATTCAATAGTTCTCGAGATAACGTGCGCGCAATATAAAAAAATCTCATTTTGAGATATATAGCTCTTTAAAGATATGGCCATATTCAATGTTTACATTGAAGAGCTGATACATTTTCCTTCATAACTTTCACAATTATTGGAATTTCATAATTAACGCGGATTGTTTTAAATTATTCAGAAAAGACAGGGAAATAATTTTTGTTTTCATAAAATCGAAATTTTTTGAGATTTAACAGTCGTAAGTCCCTTAAACACATTTTTTCTGTGTGTGTATCATCGTTGTTATATAATAAAGAATAAATTTTAGAAAATGATATAAAGACAGACGAATCAAGCTTAAAACGTTATAAAGCTGCGATGTTCCGGACTAGAGGTTGAAGAGATCCTTTAATTTTTTCAATTATTAACTATTAAATTTCCTTAACACTAATGAAATACATGAAAATTTGGATTACTTCAGCAATTTTCTTGATTGCTAACTAACTTTCTATACAAGAAAAAAATACATCATTTTTCAAATGACTAAAAATTTTTCTAATGTTTTGAAATTGAAGATTGCTCTCACATTTTTATTGAAACACAGAAAGAGATAAATTTGTATTTTAAAATATAGATGTGTTCTCATTTTCTAAAAATAATTGAGATAAAAATTACTTAATGAGAATTTTCTGTTAATTTAAAGAATAGATCGCAATAAAAATAAACAAAATGCTGGAATAATGAAACATTTTGTTTTTAAATGTTTCATTTTACGGTATATTATCCATGTTGACAAATGTAATTTAAAATTACAAGCGCATGAACAAAAAAAAGACATCTTTTTCAAGAAAATAATTATGCATTGTAATGATAAATAATCACTGTAAAAATTATTCAAATATTTAAAGTTTTAACCGCACGAATCTAAAAAAGATAGAAAGTAACATTTAATGAAAAATTTGGAACGCGACGAAGCACAGCGAAAAATAAGCCATAATAGATGAGGAAAAGTTTAGCTTAATTTATTTGTCTAGCGTCTTGAAGATTATGATGTTTATTTATTCAGATTACTTCCTCAAAAATAAAATAAAAAGATTTTCATTTAAATATCGCATTATTACAAACTTCAGTATAATTTGCTTTCTTGTTTTTCGGAGATGAAGCTTTGAAAAATTAAATTTCTGAAACAGAAAATAAATTGTAAAGTTTTAAGTTAAATAAAAATATTGTTTTTCATTCTAGCAGTGTGAAAAAGAAAGAATATAAGAATACATTCTAATCCAATTATTGGTCTACTTACTTATTTTCGCTTATTTTAATTGAAAAATTTTATTATATTGTGAAAAATCTCAAGTATTGTTTAAAACTGTTATACGCTGAAATAAAATAGAATATATTGATTCTTTTAAGCATATAATTTAGCAGAATTTGATGTAACACATGGATAAGCTAGATATACTTGAATTTATGACCACAATCTTTACAAATTTCTTCAAAAACGAAATATTCCGATGCCAACATTGAATACAAATACTGTATGCTCAAAATGTATTTGCAAAAAAAAACGAAGTATTTTATTCAGATTTAAATCAATACAAATTCCTGAAAAAAACTGAGCATTTTTGGCTTCTGAATAATCACTAGAAAAATATTTATAACATCTCATTGTAATTCTGTAACAGATGAAATTAGTACTCAAATAAAATTCAATGCTTTTAAAATGTAATGTCAAAAATTAAAGTAAAGCCATGTAAGATCATTTTTTATTAAAGAATATAACAGTGTAAAAATAACCATCTCTATATCACTTATATGCTTTTTATTATAGAAAAATTATGAACAATTATTTTATATTAATGAATTAAAATAGACTTTTTAAGAAGATTTTCGTTGCAGAATTCAGTAAATTTTACTGCATGTTTTTTTCTTTAATGTAAACATTATACGGGCAAAAAGGAAACAAAACATAAATTGAGAATTTTATTTTCTTTAGTTTCTTTTACTGATTAAACCTTTGCCAAAACATTAATTTAAAGATTAACTTCATAGTCTAACATTCCTAACAGCATAGAAAAGTGAATGGATCAACACATTTGTGACTAATGGGAAAAAATCCAACTTGCAATTATATATCGTATCTATCTTTCAACGAAAATAATTCAAAACAGAAAAACTGTGTTAGATAACAAAAAATAAGTTAAATATGAAGGACTTTTATTTTAAGTAATAGCTAAGCCATTTTATTTTGAAAGATCAACAATCACTTAAATTCACTTCCTTTCGTTTCTTCAAAAGAATTCAATAACATGCTCAAAACCAAAAAACCAATCTTTTGAGTTGCGTGCTCCCTATAATTGCTTGTTCTGATCTATTTAATAAAAGAATAGAATTTGTTTTCTTGGAACGATGCATATTCTTTTCAATGAAAAAGTTTAAGCATTTCAAAGTACACTTCGAACATTTCCACAAAACTTCCCGAACGTTATATCCAAGTGGATAAAACAGCACTATTTCCTCGAACGTTCGAAAAGTTATCTGCCTAATTAGTTCTCTACAAAACTAACATTACTAAGATTTCTTGAAAGACGATTGTTGCCAAACGTACAGAAAAAATGATGTTAGAGTGTCTGAGAAGTTTTCGTCTGCTTTTAAATTCAGCTTGAGAGAATTTTAGAGAATGGGGAAAAAAATTTAATGTTTGTGGATCAAAAACTCATCGTCTCGGTGGATTTATTTTGAATTATTAAGAAAGATAACATTTATTTAGAAATAAAATACGATTGCTATGAATTTATTTCTCAAAAATTAGATTTTTTGTTCAGTATTCGTATTAAAAGAAGGATAAAGAACAATGAAGAAATTTTTGAAGCAATTCTGCGTGCGCCTGATTCGCTCAGAATTCGATGTGCATTATATTTTTAAAATATATATTTAGAATGTTGTCTTATAAGGATAAGAATAAATGACTTTAAAAATGTGTATAAATTACGAAATAAAATAAAATTACGAAAAACGAATATTGATTTCATTTAACAATATCTTAATCATTGGTCAATGCAAAGAAATCATTGAGCATTAATCAATAGAGTATTAATTACCATTTATATTACGTGGGAATGAAATCTCAAACTAGCCTTTCAGAACGATAATTCTAGCAGAGAAATAAGAAAATGCACTCCACCCATTTTTAAGTCATTGAGAAATAAGATCTTTGATCCATTTCGACCGCCTTTGAAGTTACGTTTCATTGTCTTCCCTCAATAGCCACGCATGTATTCGTCGTGTATGAGATGATACTATAGGAAAGGACAGTAAAACTATCTATGAAGTGATTATACAATAGGTGAGAATATCTCCTCGCGTGGAGTGAAGTCGCAATGGTTTATTTTTTCAGTATTTGTACCCGCCTGAACGCATAGAGAGCAATCTACATTACCTGCTCCGCTAGAAAGTAAAATCTTAATGAACCTTTTAAGCACTAGGGAGTATATTTTTTGATAAACACACATGTCAATATTTAACTTACAATAAAAATGGGCAGTTTCTTTTTTTTTCATCACACTTGAATTCATTATGAAAAAAATATTGTTACGAAGCTGTAAAATAGTTTCTCTAATATGTTAAACTTATGGCAGGAAAGAGTGTTTGACAGAGGTTTCCCTAGAAGCCAAGCCAGTGACCTTGGAGACAAACTTAACGATAAATTTGGAGACTTTGGTTCCAAAACGAAGCTTGTAGAAAATACAAGAAATATGGCCCTATCTCTACTAGGAGTGGAGATGTCCATAACATTCGAGAGATTACAGTGTGATGTCACTTCCTATTGGAAAAGGTATAAAAAACAAGCTGTCAAACCAAGAATCAATCAGTTGGAGTTTGGCCAGCATTGAAGCTGGTGAACTGAGCCTTTGAGGGCTATTGAAAGTGCTGTGACTTTTTTTTGAGTTATCAATTTATAAAAGTGCTGTTTAATTTTGTTACCTGAGCTACGTTCTGTTTTTCTGTAGTATTCGTAAAATAAAGAGTTATTTATTTTTTATTTTCACCCACTAGATAATTTTGGTAACTTTATGAAACATTAATTGAGGAATAATGTGAAAATTCACATAATTTTTGTAACCAGTTGTATTTGGTCTGATTGTTGGTAATTTAAATTTTCTATACGTCTATATCTTTCATTTTCATTTCACAAATAACACCACTGCAACACGTTACTTTTTAGATTTTGATCCAGACACCATTTGACGCTCTTGTGATTGGAAATTAAAATTAACATTTTTTCGACACCTTCGTTTGAACAAGCAGTATAAAAAGCGATAGTCAGATTTAGCTATGGAAAATTTATTTGTTTATGAATTTACTAAAAAGAAGCTGTCTTATCTTTAGATTTCAGTCATATAGAGAATTAATTGAAATATAAAAAGAAAATTTCTTATTCCAGATAAATTAGATGAAAGACTTTCATTAGTCTGATTTTCTGCAGTCGTGTTTTGTTTTATGTTGCTGAAGAATGATTATGTCATACGCCTATGGTAAATAAAGAAATGATATCCATAATGCATTAAAGCACAGCTTCATTTGGTAGAACAATGTCGGCTTTGAAGATTTTCAAGTACTTAATCTTCCAAAACTTCAAATTTCTACCATGATTAGTTTAGTTTCGTTATATTAACTTCCCGTGTGTAAGCAACACGAGGGTTATTTTGAAACTGACCTCGTCATTTTGAACAACGGTCAGGTGACGAAGTCGACACCTGAACTGGCACCGCCTCTCCAAACTTACGCACCACTACAAATGATTTAACGTGCAACAGGCCCAATACACCACGGATCTTCAGTGGAATCGGGTTTCGAGCTTAGAACCCTCCGGCTCCGAGGCCGACACCTAGGCCACCGCGGCCTCAAATCTTTGCCTTGAGCATAAGATAAGGACACCACCTGAGCTGGTTCTCTGCCTTTGAAACTCTTACACAGAATCATATTGAAGACATTTTGATCTTGACCGTTTGATGAAGGTTGATTCTACTCGCACAATAACGTATCGTTCCATATCCGAGGACTCAAAACCTCAAATTCTCTCTCGTGAAACGGAGAAGCTCCTGCAATTGCAAAGAACTTTGTTTTCATTTTAGTTAAATAACGCCCTGTTTTGTAGCAACAGGAGGCCTATTTGGGATTGGACCTCAAAAGTTTCAACCATGTTCAAATGGCGAGGAAAATACTTGAATCTTAAACTCACTCTCTGAAGTCAGAAGCCATTAGACGCCAGATTTACTCTTTAAAGTCCCAGTGTCGCCTTTAAGCAACATACCCAATTTTGTCTTCTAAAATTTTAAGAATAAGAATGAAGTACTAATGCCCGTTGTTGCCAGTATGATACAGATTGAAACTTTTATTAAATCAATTTACAACATATAGATGGCAGCCTGAGTGCTGATAAAAAATAAAAATAAATTGATGATTTTCACTTGAGGCTGCATCTTTTTCGCTTTGTTTGTACGCTTGAAAATACCATTTTTTATTCTACAATATTGAAGGAAATTCCTTATCCGTACTCTTAGTTATTAAAACTCATCTCTGTTTAATATCATAGAATTTTATGAAGGAATTTTTTTCTGAAATAAAGCCTAGTGTTGTCAGTTGGTAACAAACTGTGTTTTACCCATAAACCATACTTAAAACAAAATAGGATTTTTAAAAGTATTTTCCCAAGAAATTTATTCAAGAAATGAAAGTCAAAAATATTTTTAAATGAATTTTTAAGAAATCGGGTTTTTTAAGGTTAATGTATACCTGGTTAACATAAACAGCAGTTCTTTGCTCCAATTGAGTTTCGAACATGGAATCCTCCCCGTCTTGAATTTGATACCTTCTACCAGCCCACACACCTACCAGGACTTCATGGAATGCATTTTGTAAATTAAAGGACTAAATTATGTATTCCATAGGAAACCAGCGGGAGTGGCCTTCCCTAAACTTTCTCGCATACGACCAGTAATATGTGGTGGGTAAATATTTTTGGGGAATATAACACGGGTATTTACCCAAGGCCTATGTATTTAAAGAAAAAATTATGAATGGTGATTTACAATGAAACATAAAATTTTTGTATTCCCAAAAACTTAATATTTTGCAAAAAAAGTGTATTTGGCCCGCATTCTGATTTTTATGCACGCTGGGGGTATCACAAATAATAAGATTTTATTTAACGTTTTTGAGTAAGAAATTTTATTATATATACCACATAAGATTTCACCACACCTCTGGTTCCCTCTCGTCCATCTGGAGAATGTCAGAACGAAGTTTCAATTTAGGGGGTTTGCCGTAATTTCCGAAAATCGCTTTTGCCGCTCGCTACTATTTCCTTCGTAGACTGCGCCAAGGCGAAAGCAAATCATGCTGTGAACAACCGCTTGGAGGCAGTTTACTGTCGCCAATACACAATAACAATTGCAACCGAATATGCAATTTGAACGCCTTTTTTCTTAACCGATTGACATAAAAATTGAACACAAATCTACAATTAAGGTTAGAAGGCCACTTACAAAATTTCATTTATCTAGGTAATGCTTTTAAGAAGTTTTTGCATTCAAAAGTATGCGATTATTCAGACCGACAGACAGTCAACACTTCAACGGATTTGGCCCAAAATGTCATACAAACCTACATTCCTGATGATAAAAATGTGTACCAAATTTTATCCGCCTAGCTATTCAAGTTTGTGAGTTATAGCATTCACATTAATACGGACATACAGACAGACAGACTTCCCGTGGACGGAATTTTGCCAAAATTTGATATAAACCGACAAATTATATGTAAAGACCACACACCACATTTCATCCCCGTAACTCTAATAGTTTTCGAGTTATCGTGTTCACAGATACACAGACAGATATAATTCCAAAATCGTGTTTTTCGGACTCAGGGAGGTCTAAAAAGGGGGATTCGTCAAAATCTCGAGTTCGAATTTTTTGACGATTACAATACTTTCTCTGTATACTTTGTATACAAGAAAGTAAAAATGGATTCCATCCTCTGGCGGCTCCTACTATGTAACCTGGGGGTACTGTAACTTTTATCCTTGATTAATCTATCATCCTGCAACTCACAATCATGCATATTTGTACCACTTACATTTTTGGCTTTTTGCTTTAGCTTTGAGTAATTTTATGTTTAACTATACGAGCACAATGTTAAAAGTTGAAGCTCCCCCAAGATTACCTAGCACGAACCGCCACCGATTCCATCTGTAAATTCTAAGTTTAACTAAACTATATTAATTATTTTGGACTTATTTAAAACATATGCTCATATTTATGATTTTTTATCACATATTTAACCTTCAGGTATGGTCTAAAGGAAAATTAAAATACCATCACATTACAAGGATTTTTGAGAAGAAACCAAAAATTTCTTTCCTCGCTTTTCAGGTGATTTAGAGATACGGTCTGAGGTTTTCCTCCACCAACCCTAGAGATCCTATTCTTGTTTTCCCTCATTAGCAATAAAACTACCCATCACATTTATTAATATTAAATAAAATAGTATTAATTATATAAATAGGATAGTGGGTGGATTTAAACAGGGGTAATAAAATCCTAATCGTTTATTGGTACAGCAGTTGTGCCAGCTCTCCAGCAAAGGTAATAACCCACCTGGTACAGCAACTGTACTACCCGTATGGACAAGGTTAAAGGGCTTTCCACAATGTGCTCAAATGAATGATGCATTGTCTTTTCTGTGCACACTTTATCCTCTGTTCTAAATTTATCTAACTCGGCATTTCTACTTGCATTAGCAATGTAATCACGTCTCGTTTGCTTAACTTTAACGAAAAGAGAAACATTTACCGCTTCCTTATTTTTCCTTACAGTGGAAAATTAAATAGCGAATGTTATCTTACCGCCCAAATCCAGGGTTAAACTCTTGGAAAGAATTCCACCCCCGTAATTGTCGTTTAGGGAACAGGAGTTCGACCCCGACTTCGATTCCGACTAATTGTTAATTGTTCGCAGGCCACTTAAGCAGATTAAGTCGACTGTCCTATCAGGCGATCGCCTT
>BGPR01043818.1:0-12822 GCA_013235015.1 Araneus ventricosus | reverse complement strand
TCCAAACGGAACAAAATTGCGCTACAATGCAGTACAAGTGATGCGCTTTCCCAAACAAAAACCAGAGGGAGTAGCCTCCCCGAAACTTTCTCGCATACGATTAACAAGGGTGAAGTGAAAATATACCGCGCTCCAGAAACCCCCTAAGGTGGGGAAAACGCTGGCTGCAGTGTTCCCGCCTTTTTCGCGTCGTAGAATGGGGGAAAAAACCAAATATGCAATTTCCACGCCGATAATAACCGATTGAACCGAAAAGTGGAGACAAATCTACAATTAGTGTTTCAAGACTACACACGAAATTTCATTTATCTAAGTAATTTCTTTTAGAATATATTGTCTTCAGAAGTATGCGATTATACAGACGGACAGATAGTCAACCCTTTGACGGATTTAGCCCAAAATTTGAAACGGACCTCCATTCGTGATGATACAACTGTGAACCAAATTTTATTCATCTAGCTATTCACGTTTTTGAGATATAGTGTTCACATGAAAGGGGACAGACAGACAGATTTCCCGTTGACGTTTTTTGTTCAAAATGTGATAGAAACCTACAAATTATGTGTAAAGATCACATACCAAATTTCATCCTTATAGCTGTAATGGTTTTTGAGTTTTCGTGTTCGCAGAAAGACACACAGACAGACAGAGATAATTACAAACTTGGGTTTTTTTTTTTTTTTTTTTTTTTTTTTTTTTTTCGTACTCGGGGAGTTCTAAAACGCGGAGATTCTTCAAAATCTCGAAAAAGAAATAAAGAAAGAATGAAAAGGAATTTAAAAAAGGGGGGAAATCGTCAATAGGGGGCGCTGTGCCCCTATTTGAGGTCATTTTTTCGTGTTATTTTTAAATTATTGAAGCAACATTCAATAATCTTTTGCGGCTAAGATGTTAATTTATACACTCACTTCTGAAAGTTAAGCACAATTCTTAAGATGGGAAAAATTTGGAGTTAATATGGATACAATGGTTCGCAATTAGTCGTGGAGAGTCGTGGGACATGCAGTAGTCGGAACTCACATTTTAGAGTGCAAATCTCGTCACGAGGGAATTTAGGGGGTCGACCAGAAAGTGATGAAGGCGAAAAGGGATTTCGACTCATCCCGTTTCACAGAAAGCTGCTAATGAGACGAAATTGTAATCAATGGTTATGTTTGATATGCTTAATATTTACATGCATTTTGGTAAAAATAGCATGAATATTCGGGAAAATATAATTTCTCTTTAAAAAAATCCAGAATTTTTCCAAAAGTTTTTTACTTATAACATGTAGAATTTTCAAATAAATTAAACGAAACTTACAGAATACGTGACAATATGTTAGAGAAGCATTGTATTAAAATTTGAAGTAAATACCTTGAATACTAGAAGAAATATGAGTATTTGTAGTAAATAATATGTACTGCGCATGTGTGAGATGCAGCGGAATTGTTCTTTCAGAATTTCGGAGCCAGATAGGTAGATCAACTCACATAAAAATTCCAGTTCAGTACCGTTAGTATTCAGAAAGATGTCGGCATTGCAAGAGCTGAATTGCTTTTGTTCTCTAAGAGAAACAAAATGTGAGGAGGGTTCTTGCATAAATTGATATTTTTTAAACTTGAATTTTCGAAGAGTAATATTGAATTTTACGAAGGTTGAATATCCTAAATACTTATGCATACTTCTAAATTAAATGCGTAACTTAAATTTCATTTCGAAGATCAAGTTTATTTTCAGTCAATTTCAGTTTGCGCATTTTGTTTCTCTTAGAGAACAAAAGCAATTCAGCTCTTGCAATGCCGACATCTTTCTGAATACTAACGGTACTGAACTGGAATTTTTATGTGAGTTGCCCTATATATTTGGCTCCGAAATTCTGAAAGAACAATTCCGCTGCATCTCGCACATGCGCAGTAAAAAATTATATACTACAAATACTCATATTTCCTCTAATATTTAAGGTATTTACTTCAAATTTTAATGCAATGCTTCTATATCATATTGTCACGTATTCTGTAAGTTTCGTGTAATTTATTTAAAAATTCTGCATGTTATAAGTAAAAAACTTTCGGAAAAATTTCAGATTTTTTAAAGAAACCTTTATAACCTGTCTTTTTCCTTTTTCCCCCCCGAATATTAATGCTATTTTTACCAAAATGCATGTAAATATTAAGCATATCAAACATAACCATTGATTACAATTTCAACTCATTAGAAGATTTCTGTGAAACGGGATGAGTCGAAATCCCTTTTCGCCTTCATCACTTTCTGGTCGACCCTCTAAATGCCCCCGTGACGAGATTTGCACTTTAAAATGTGAGTTCTGGCATACTGCATGTCCCACGACTAATTGCGAACCATTGCATTCGTATTAACTTCGAATTTTTCCCATCTTAAGAACTGTGCTTACTTTTGGAAGTGAGTGTATTTTACAGAGTGAGATAGTTAACTAGAAGTACCATTAAATGTTTGAAGGTTTTTCTTTCTCCAAAGAATAAAGAAAAGAAATTACGGGCGATTTTTGATAGCAACAAACTTAACATTTCGATTACAAATTGTACATTGAAAATGTAATAGGACGCACGTGCATCAAAGCGCGGAGAAGAAAACTGCTTTTCGATTACTCACGAGCAGATGAAAAGTAATAAAAGTTAATCTTACAGAATCAAAATTTATTTGTTTGACAGAATCAAGAATTTGAATATTTTTTTGCCAGAATCAAGATGCTTATCAGTCACTGCGTCGTCATCATCATCATCGAGAGAAGAAGGTTTGGAGTCAGTCACAAGTTCATTTCAGGGTTTTTTCTGACGTAGACTTACGTCTCTCCATAGTGGTCTAATGGTGTGTCGGGAAAGGAAAAAAATATGACGCTTTTCGTGGCATTTTTAAACGCTTATAGCTCCGCAACCAAATAACATAGAGAGTTGGTTTCAGTTTCATTTAACAGAAAAAGGTAGACATTGAAGATTGCAAAAATAATTTTAGAATTTGTGGGAATTACGGTTTAGTCACAGTCGAGTTGCAAAGTTGGTGAAAATCACGAAGAATTTTACATAGAGTCACATAGTCCAACTAGACTAATAGTCATTATAGACTATAAAGTTAATAGTCACATACAGCTACTTTAGTCACATAAAGTCACAGTTGAGTGAGGTAAGTAAGTCTACGCCCCTCAATCCCAGCCTCCCGACAAATTTTTTTTTCTTTCAGTTTAACTAAAACCGTTGCCGGAATTCAGTTTTGAACGCAAAATCTTTTTTCGTTCAAAATGCCATTTTTAAGCAAGAAAGTGCTATGCCACTTCACACTATTTTATCTTGAAAATTCCATCTTTTCTTTCTTCTCTTTATTTTTATGAAAATAGGAAAAATATTGCGTGAAACTTAAATTTGATGCAGCTGTGCAATTAAGATTGGATGACAACGTACCAATTTCGTTCATCTATGACAAAGCGCTTTAAAGTTATCACGCTGCAAACACGCAAATATACACATCGAAGGTTGTAGTCTAAACTTTGTACACCAAATTTTATCCATCTAGCCACTTAATTTTTTGAGTTATCGTGTTCGCATGTATACGGACAAATATGCTTCCAGTGGATGGATTCCGTCCAAAATGTTTTTGAAATCTACAAATTTGGACCATGTACCAAATTTGATTCTTCTAGCTCAAAGCGTTTTTGAGTTATCGTGTTCACAGACAGACGTAATCTAAATATTTGCTTTTCTTTACTCTTGGCGGTCTGAAACATGTAAAATAATCAAAAACCCGAGGTTGAATTTGTTGAGGATTCCCGTAGTTTCTTTTTGAATACTTTGTATACGAGAAAGAAACGAATAAACTTGTGCTGCCTTTGCGCAGGGCCGGATTATCAAAAGGGCAAAGTGGGGCCCTCGTTATTTTTTGCGTTATTTTCAGATTAATATATTTTAGTGCTTTACAAAAGCCGTGTGCGCGAACTCTTTCAAATGAAAATCAAATACCACTTAAATTTGAGACATTATTCACAGGGTTTTTCCCCTTCGTGTTTTCCAAGGGAGGGACTCCGGAGGGGAGTATTTTGAAGTCTGGCAACCCAGATAGCACGTAAGTTTGCAGCAAGTTTGATTTTCACTTGATATTACCTTGTCATCGCAAATTTGACGCGTCAAGCTTGAAGAGAACTTGTAGCAAGTTCACCGTGACAACTAGCTCCACCTCCTTCCAATGCAAATTTGCTGCAAGTTTGCAAAACAAGCTTGATGCAAAGATAGCACAAAGAGATCTTTGTCTCTGTTTTTAAAAAAACATCCGAGTTTTAATAGCATCTCCTAGACTGTCCTTCCTTTTATTAATTCAATAAATCAATGATAATTTGTAAAAAAACTAACTTTTTTATAAAAAAAATTCCATCTTTTTACTAAATATAACACTCGCACTTTAAAGAAAACCATTTCGCCTTTTTCTTAATGTTGAAATTTTAACGTTTATAAACAAAATTAAACAGAAAAAAACAGTCATTGTTTGTTGAAAAATAATAACTTATACATTTTGTCCCATTTTAAAGTAATTACTTTTGAACTCTAATTTCAAAATTTATTCTACTAGCAAAATGTAGTTGTTAGCGAAAATCGTTCTCTCTTTGACTTCAAATCATATTCTCAACTCAAAAAATTAATGAAATCAAGAAAATAGTTTAAAATAAATCGTATACGAATCTAATCGAACGATGTATTAGCGAAATCTATGTTCTCCTCGCAGAGTTTAACTTGCCGAATGGTTAACGCGTCTGCTTCGGAACCGCTAGGTCTCGAGTTCTATCCCTGGTTGTGTTCGTACTCTGTTTTTGCTATAGTTTGCAATGCAAGCTTGTTGCAAGTTCGTCCCATGGTGACTTCGAAGCTTGCGCTAACTTGCTGCAAACTTGTTTCACACTTGCACTCTTGTCGTGTCAAACTTGCTGCAAGCTTGCAGATTTGCAGTGCAAGTCTGCTGCAAGTTTGTTTCAAACTAAAATTGCTATCTGGGAAGAGCAAGTAAATGCTCGGCTGCATTTTTTTAAACCAATCACGGTCACACTTGAACCACCATGTATTACAAATTCTCACAAAAAATAATAATACAAAAGAGCATTTAGTAATTGACCTCGAAAATTCAATTTATGTCAATCACCAATTTCAATTTTTCACCATAAATAGCCATATTTCGTTTTTAAAATTAAAATGATTTTTGTTTTTCGAGTGTAGATACTGCACTCAGAAGCACAGGAAGTTGAATCTCCTAAATAACACAATTAATAATGCTGCAGTCCTTTTTTTTATTTATGAAATCAAGAAAAAACAGTGTGAGTTGGCGCACTTACTTTCCTAAAAACGGTATTTTAATAGAAAAAGACAACGCTCAAAACTGAAAATCCGAACAGTTTTTAATTAAATTAACAGAAACTCAAATGAGTTATTCAATTTTGCTTCAGTAATAAAAGAAAAATCTGCAAAAATCACCACAAATATTGGAATAGCGACATCTATTGTAGGAAATTTTAACTTTTTTCTCTTCTTTTTCCGGTTTTAATAGAGCACATCACTTGTACAATATACTAACGAAATTTTGTTTCTTGAAATCCCAGAACCGGATCCAGGGTTTTCCGAATGGGCAAACTTTAATCATAACAATTCCGTATGTTGAAAGTTGCTGTAAAGAGAGGAAATACAGTCAAACTTCGACTAACCGGCCCCGTCCAGACCAGGGCTGTGACGGATAACAGAAATCTCTGAATACAGTCAAACTTCGATTAACCGGCCCCGTCCGGACCAGGGCTGTGACGGATAACAGAAATCTCTGAATATAGTCAAACTTCGATTCCGAGCTGTGACGGATAACGGAAATCTCTGAATACAGTCAAACTTTGATTAACCTGCCCCGTCCGGACCAGGGCTGTGACGGATAACAGAAATCTCTGAATATAGTCAAACTTCGATTCCGTACTGTGACGGATAACAGATTTCTCTGAATACAGTCAAACTTCGATTAACCGCCTCCTTCCCGACCAGGGCTGGGACGGGTAACAGTAATCTCTTAATACACATGTACAGTTACGTGATTTCACACCTGGCTTCGGACGAAAATGAAAATGAAATTCTTTAAAAGTGAATAAAGAATACACGTTGTATTTAATTTTGAAAAACGATCAGCATAAACTTCAATATAAGAGAAATAATGTTTAGCAATGACGGATTAGAATTCTTTTACACGATGACGGATAATAGAAACTGACGGTGAAACGAGTGACGATTAATCGAAGTTTTACTACATCACTGTCTAATGTTTGAGATAAAAAAAAACATGGATGAAGGTCACTCACGTTCACATTTCGATGACTTGAGGGCGTACTTTTCGTCGCACTTGCACGCCAGCACGTCGCCCGCCGCTTCGCAACTGCCATCGCCGCAGTCACATTCTGCAAAGAGATAACATTGCAATGTGTCAAAAAAAATGCACGCCCTTCTGCTTGCTTTCCACCGAGGGACGTCGACAGATGAATTGGAGGAAGCAAGATCAGAATTCTTCGCCAATTAAATAATGCAGACGATTAGTAAAATTTAATATACCGCGTGTCCGAGAAATATCTTTGTTATTCTAAACATCAATAACAGAAAAACGGAAAGGTGGAATGAAATGCTGTTCGCGGCAAGAGAAAAGAAGAAACCCAACAGTTTTTTCACAAGTACTTTCAATGCAGCTCTACGTGAACTCCTTCAGTAGCACGAGGAATGTCCGGCCTGCACTCGATTTCCCGCCAAGCGTTTTTTAAAGGGGACATTCGACTCTTAAACCTCGAAAAAATTGGGTGAAAACTGTGAAATTCGATACGTTACATATCTGTTATTTCTCTTATAGTACACGCATTTTCCAACCTTTATATTGGTATGTATTTGTTTGAGAGAGTAATAAATATGAGTATAACTTTTTGGAGAAAAAATGAGATGCTCACCTTGCGCGCATGATTACGAATAAAATATTGGTCTAAACACAATATTTTGGGAGTCTACGTAATCCAAACAGTACGTTTAAGAAACTGAACCGCATTTGATTAACATTTAAATTTAATTTCTATTTTATATACCAATTTAAATTAAAATATGTAAATTAAATGTCCCCCAAAAAAACTTTTTTGGAGAAAATATGTACAAAAATTGTGGTTCAATTTGTAGAAAATA
The DNA here is from genome assembly GCA_013235015.1 of Araneus ventricosus. Classification (NCBI taxonomy): domain Eukaryota; kingdom Metazoa; phylum Arthropoda; class Arachnida; order Araneae; family Araneidae; genus Araneus; species Araneus ventricosus. Next base: position 5,641 of record BGPR01043818.1, on the reverse strand, counting down.
GCACAATACATATTCGGTAAAAAGTTTATGTAAAAATATTCAATAGTTCTTGAGATATCGTACGCGTAATATAAAAACCACATATTTTGATATATAGCGCTGTAAATATATGGTCATTTTCAATGTTTATGTTGAACAGCTGATACATTTTACTACCTAACTTTAATAATTATGCGAATTTTTTAACGCGGATTGTTTTAAATTGTTCAGAAAAGACTGAGGAAAATATATATATTTTTCATAAAATCGAAAATTTTCGAGGTTTGACATAACACCACCACACGCCCCCGTTTGTAGAGTCATTGGGGCCCTTTGTGATCGGTTTCAAGGTTTAACAGTAGTATGTTCCCTTAGAATTTTCTGCGTCTTCAAACTTTTGAATCCATGCATAAATTGAAGTCACGAAAGATATTTTGCACAGTTTTTGGTGATTTTATTTCCTGTAACCACAATACACACTGCGCTTTCTCTTGAGCGGTCACCATTTGCGTCTCTTATTGCAGCTGCCAAGTAATTAGCGAAATCTACCTCAAACTGTATCTATATTATATAAAACGCTTATGCGTGGCACAAAAGAACCTTTATTTCTTTCTACCCGTTGGCAACGATCAGTTTGTTTACAATCTCAACTCTGACGCCGCGAGCATTCCTCCGCTAATCGCTTTAGCGTTATAGGAAAATTCGTTACTTTTTTTTGAATGTATTGATTTAAAATGATTTTCTTGTGAAATGTTGAATACAATTTGCGTAGAAGAGGGTGTGTGTTTATATGTGCGGGAGCAACATTTCGTTTAAAAAAGTGCATGTTTAAGATTTGCTGGGAAAAACGATGTTTGAAAATTTTGAAAAAGGCTATCTAATCAATTTTAAAATGCTAAGGGTAAATAATTTAATTATTATGAGGTGTTTAGATACCGCTAGAAACCGTGTGCAGAACGCTTATTCTAAGTACGGATGGGAAAAATCCTACCGGTTTAAACAGAAAAGCGGTATTTTGTTTCGGTTAAACGGTTTTTTTTCGGTTATTTTTTGCCCCGGTTTAAACCGGTTATTTTTTTTAAATCTAAAAACCGGGTCGGAAGATAGGCTCGATTTGAGGTTCGACTAGACAAAAATTTACCAAGTTATGAAGCTTTGAATTTCATCATCTTAGGCCAATCACCGATAACCGCTTCCTCGAGGCGTCTGTTGGTTGGCGGATGACTGAAAGAGTCTTTATGAACAGATAAATATTGGCCAATGGATTAATTTCTTGAGGAAACAATGTTAATAAAAGAATTTGTCTATAATACTTGCTTATTGCAATAATTACTCATTTATTATTATTACATATTGTATTACTTACTTATTTATAATCATTACTTATTACCTTAATTCATTATTGTATTAATGCTTAATTATTGTATATTATTATTAATAATAAAATCTATCTTTTCTTTGCAATAACCGCCATCCCTAATTCGAAGCACATAAAATTCTTCCAAAGAACCATGCCTCTACGACGCATAGTTTTCGAGAAAAATGCAAAAAGAACCAGCGGGAGTGGCCTCCCCGAAACTTTCTCGCATACAACCAGTAATGTGGGGTGGGTAAACACCCAGTGGTTAGGTAAATATTTTGGGGGTATTTACCCAAGGCCTGGTTATTTTGAAAAAAAATTATGAATGGTGATTTACAATGAAACATATAAAATTTATGAATTCCCCAAAACTTAATATTTTGCAAAAAAATTGCGTAAGTTCGCAATTTTTACGCGCGCTGAAGTATCACAACTTAATTTAACGTTTTTGAGTACGAAATCTTACTATAGATATCACGCAACTTTTCACCATACCTCTGGTTAATCACAGGCGTCAATCCGGAGAATGTCAAAAAGAAGTTTCGTTTTGGTGGTTGCCATAATTTCAGAACCGCGTGTTTGCGGCTCGCTACAATTTCATTCGTAGACCGTCAAGGTCGAAAGCCAACTGTACTAACTTCAGTAAAATAAGCGAAACGCTGGCCAACACACAGTCGCGATGTGCATTTTGAACCAAATATGCAATTTGAACAACTTTTTTTCAACGGATTGAAACGAAATTTGAGCACAGATCTATAATTAATATTAGCAAACGTAATGCCAATTTTTATTTATCTGAGCCAAAATGTTTAGGAGATATAATTTTTACAAGTATGCGATTATACAGACCGACAGCCAGTCAACCCGTTGACGGATTTGGCCCACAATTTCATACAGACCTACATTCATGACGATAAAACTGTGTACCAAATTTTATTCATCTAGCTATTTAAGTTTTTGAGTTATAGTGTTCACATGACCGCGGACAGATAGACAGACCGACTTCCCATGGACGGATTTCGTCCAAAATTTGATAGAAACCTACAAATTATGTTTAAAGACCACATACCAAATTTCATCCCCGTATCTCTACTTTTTATCGTTTTATCGAGTTCTCGTGTTCACAGACACATAGACATAATTCCCAAATTGTGTTTTTCGGACTCGGGGAGGTCTAAGACGCGGAGATTCGTCAACATCTCGAGTTCGAATTTTTTGACGATTACAATACTTTCTCTTTGTATACTTCGTACACAAGAAAGTAAAAAGTGTGACGACGCATCTCGTGCGAGAAAAATAAGCTTCAAGACAAGCGGGAACAGTGATGTATATGACGCGGAATTTTCGCGAGTAGCTGCTCGAGATGACCACAGTGCAATTCGAGGCGTGCGTGCGTGCGCGCGCCGTGCTGTGGCCGACTGCACACGATCGTAATGTCGATGTTCCCGGATCCGGCATTCTAGAGGACGCCTAGTCATTTCTAGGCTGTGTAGGAAATTTTTAATACAGTAAAACCTGTATAAAACGGACACTATAAAGCCGGCAATTCTTCTGTACTCCATTCCATCCATTTGGTCCAGACTGGTTTTTTCCCACACCCGTACAGGTCAAAAAATCAGGCACGACATTCACCTGAAGTTCCAAAGTGCGATACAACCGCTCCACCCACCACCGGTCTTCGATCCCCCTATTCCTTACCCCACTCCGCGTATTTCATATTTGCTACCCTCGACGCAGGTATCCGATATGGTCAAATCGTTTGAAGTGCCGACTACCCTCGCAAAGGGTCCCACCAAAGATTGAGTGCAAGAAGGCCTGGAATTTGGTTTGATTGGAAATCCAGTTTTTCCCAGCCGCTATTCTATTTTCCACAGGTTCTCGACCTTGGCGATTGTTTTTTCCTTGCCGTGTTCCAAAATTTTCATTTTGGTAGAGATATGAATGGCCTGCTTAAGGAACGGAATCCTGTCTTAAGCGGAAAAAATATTCGGTCCAGTCGAAATCCTCATCGTTAAAGCGCATGCAGGCAATATAGGCAATGAGAGAGCAGACCAACTGGCAAAAGACGCAAGCAACATGGGCAACCCTATTCATTTATTAAACTTCCTAAACCTCACATAAAAGGCCTCCTCCGGAAAAGCATGCTTGAGGAGTGGCAAACCTTATGGAAGAATGGCGATACAAGCAGGAAAATCTATAACATCCTGCCCTCAGTTAGTCTCCGTCCCACTAACTGGATTAGAGAGGATGTTATCTTCTTCTCTCAACATGGACCTTTCCCTGCCTACCTCAGAAAGTTTCACCTGTCTGACAGCGATTACTGCAGTCGTGGTGGAATTGGCACGGCACTTCACTATGCCACGGAGTGTATTTACACAGTGTCTTGGCATATGAGGAAGCCGGCGCCAAACTTCGAACAAGAATGGCCGAAAAGGGTCGCCAATAACCTCGTCTCCAGGCAGAAAATTCGTGGGATTATCAAATTCAGGAGCGAGAACAGAGATCTTTTCCGGCCTCCCTAGCCTTCAACTTCCCAGCGAGCTGAACTAAAAGACTCAATTACCGGTCATTCCCCTCCCCCTTTAGAAAAGAAAGGAATAACAACATCTAAAGAAAAGAAATTACGAACTAATAGTGTAACAGTGAAAATGCCTGTGCTGTACATAGTGTAAATATTTCTTTCTTTTTGCTTATTTTGTTTTGCATTTTTCTTAAATAAAATTCCCGTGTCTTGACCATCAAACCGTTCAATGACCGGTCTGGTCACGGGTACGGGGGTAAGAGACGGCGTTCTGTTCTATACTATGATCCCTGTATGAAACGGAAGTCTAAAACGGAAAATTTTTCTAGCCCCTTTAGGTTCCGTTTAGTACAGGTTTCGCTGCATTTCACACATTTCTTAGGCATTCCATACAATGCCAAATGACAAGCCGGTAAAGAACAAAACACATCGCCGATTCTATTTTATGAGAAATAAAATGAAGTGCAGGGCAGAATAGAATTATTTCTTTTCTTGATGCAGCAAGCAGGTTCGTATTTTATTTTGTCTTTATTAATAAGAAAAGCGTAGTTCATTTTCCTTTATGCATTTGCAATAAAAAGAATTGTAATGGCACTCTTATTAGTTTTAACAGCGTTAATAACATTCGCATTTCTATAGAATGTGCGTCTTTTAGACAAACTTCTTTTCATACTTTGCCTGAATAGCATTCGTCATTCTATAGAATACATATTGGTGATGTATTTGGTATTGCATATAATGTCCAGGAAAAGTGCATAACATATTCAAATAATTCTCATATTTCATACTTTCCTAAGAATGCCTAGGAACTATGTAGAATGTCTGCATTTCATGCATTGCCGGTAACATCGACTTGAATGAAAACAGCACGCAGACGAGTGACTCACTTTCGGAAGCCACTGAGGTTCGATATACCGATTCCTTTCGATGCAACCACAGGAAAAAAATCCAAAGGAGTGAGATCTGGCGATCGAGGTGGCATTTCGTTCATCTCGGTTTCCAATTACGTGATTCGCAGTTGAGCTCATTTTCTTGCATCGTGATTGTGACGTCATACTATTTCTTCCCATTTCTCTCGTAGAACTGTAGTTATTTGGACAACCGCACTCGGAGCGACGATTCTCGATCTACACCATTTGCCCGATAGAATCCGAACAAACCGCGTTTGCGTGTGTCTATCGACGTATGAATTAAAATCTTAATTTATTCGCTGTCGCTTAAATTAAAGAACTTACAAAAAGATTATAATATTTCTTGTTCTACACTTGCTTGTCAAGTGGTATCTGAAGCGTCCGAAATTAATCCAAGGAATTCAGCAAAAGTAATTGAAAAGTTAATGATCAGGCAACCCAGATAGCACGTAAGTTTGCAGCAAGTTTGATTTGGATTTCATATTAGCTTGTCATAGCAAATTTGGCGCGTCAAATTTGAAGCGAACTTGCAGCAAATTCGCCGTGACAACTAGCGCCACCTTCCTTGCATTGCAAGTCTACTGCAAGTTCACCATGACAAATAGCGCCACCTCCTTTGCAATGCAAATTTGCAAAACAAGCTTGATGCAAAGATAGCAAAGAGATATTTATCTTTGTGTCTGTTTCAAAAAAAACATCCGATTTTTAATAGCATCTCTTAGACCGTCCTTCCTTTTATTAATTCAATAAATCAATGATAATTTGTAAAAAAACTAACTTCTTTATTAAAAAAATTTTGAAGCATTTTCCATCTTTTTACTAAAAGTTTTTACTTTAAAGAAAACTATATCGCCTTTTTCTTAATGTTGA
>BGPR01043817.1:0-12823 GCA_013235015.1 Araneus ventricosus | reverse complement strand
TATGGATACTTATAAATATAAGCAAAATTTTCAGAAATAAAGGTAAATTAGTTCAAAGTCTAACCATTTCCTAGCAACTGAGTAGCTATAAATTTGCGTTATTTCAAAATCGTCTGCACGTAAAATTTTAAAAAAATAATAAAAAAATGAATGAAAAATGTCACAGAAATAAAATTGGTATTATTGCAAAGGTAAAGTTTTTATCTTTAAGATGGTATAAAAATAATGTGTATCGGACAATTTGTTCTGAAGTTACAGCGGAAAAAATGATTACGTGATAGTTGATTTTAAAAATAATTTATTCCACATGTTTTCGCATTCCTGAAGGATCACGTGACAGTTTATTTGAAAAATAAAATTTTTCATCGCGAATCGCGGAGTCAATGGGCTTTCTTTGTTAACTATTTTTAATCTGTAGTCAAAAATAATTAATTTAACGTGATTTCACCTAGCCTATGTCCGTTCTTGGGTGTCAAGCTACAACTCTGCCAATTTTCATCCAAATCGGTTTTGTGGTTTGGTCGTGAAAGCTTAACAAACAGACAGACAGACAGACAGAAAGACAGACAGACAGACAGAAAGACAGGCAGACAGACAGACACACTTTCGCATTTATTATATTATTAAGGATGTATCCCGAAAAGGAAGTGTGGCGGGTGACCAATGACGACAGATCTAGGGTTTGCCTTACACCCTTTTTGGGTAGGCTGGGCCGTCGTGGGTATTAGACAGATCCAGGGTTCATAAGTTTTCATATGAAATAATATTTGTCGAGTGGTTGGGACTGGGCGACTCAGTCATTTTTTTCCCATAGAGAATGTGGAGAAATGATTTTTTTCGATTTCTCCCGAGAATGGTTGGTGGTGGTGGGCAGGCGACCTTTGATAACATATCTAGACATCACAAGCTTTGACATGAAATAAAAATTATCAAAATCTATCCAGTAGTTGGGGCTGGGGAACTATCTGATGGTTTTTTTCCCATAGAGAATGTAGAGAAATGATTTTTTTCGATTTCTCCCGAGAATGGTTGGTGGTGGTGGGCAGGCGACCTTTGATAACATATCTAGACATCACAAGCTTTGACATGATATAAAAATTATCAAAATCTATCCAGTAGTTGGGGCTGGGGAACTATCTGATGGTTTTTTTTCCCATAGAGAATGTAGAGTAGAATAGTGTGTTTTCGATTTCTCTGGAAAATGGAGGTTGGTGCTGGGCCAGCGACTATTGATGACATATCTAGGTGTGATAAGTTTTCATATGGAATAATAATGATCGAAATTGGTCCTGTGGTTATGGCTGGGGAACTGGTCCGCTGGTTTTGGCAATTATTTTAATGATATAGCTTTGACATGAAATAAAAATTATCAAAATCTATCCAGTAGTTGGGGCTGGGGAACTATCTTTCTCGAACTTTGTTTGTTTTATAAGACGTCGTTTGTTTGATGTTACGAATTTTAAGTTTATTTTCACAAAAAAACATAAAAAATGAATGATTTATTTACGCTATTTATTTACTAATTTTCAAACGACACAAATGAAATCCCACGCCAACAGGTTCGAACTCCAAACATAGCTAACTGCGCACTTTCTCGATCGATAACAAAGGAGAAGCTTCAAATGCTAAAGAAAGAAGAAAACTACAATATTCAATGGGATTAACAAAAATTTTGTGTCTGTGAGCAAAAAAGTTGCGAAGCACGTGAATTAAAAAGAAAAAAAAAACAGGTCAGCGTCCGTGGTTGTCCGGCCCGTGGGGAGGACGTTCGAGGACATCCGAAGTAACCACTAGACCAAACCCGAGCGTCTTTCGATCACTTAAATAATTTTCTGAGCATTTTACAACCTTCAGATTGGGTGAATTATCTGCCATCTGGTTGCTGCATCGAAAATTTTCTATTGTCTGGAAGTTCTTTTATCCACATCAGGTAACCATAAAGTGGTCGCTTTGATAACTTCAGAAGGAGGAAGGTCAATTCGATGGAACGTAATAGATGAGTTGACTCATTATTTCGAAGAGAATCTTAAAGCTCGGGAAACAGCTACTGAACTGAAACAAGAAAATTTCAGGGGCTTTTTTTTTGCGTTGATAATTCAGTTTTTTCTTTGTTGATATATGAGTGTGTTGCGAGGGTGAGAGGCGCCCGGGTGGTAATATGATTTTGTCGCCCCCACCCCCGTTGTCATTAGTGGCTTAGCTTATGAAAACAGCTCCCGGTTCAGGGTATTTTTTCGCCTCCTTATCGTATTTCACTTTAAAAAGAGTCATAAACGCATTAGCGTTTTGTAAAGTTCGCCGCGGAATCTCAGGTATTCTGAGAGTGCTTAGGGAATGTGATTTTTATTTTACCTCAGTCGTAATCATTTGCTTAGCAAGCTGAAATGGCACCCGTATATGGTATTATTTTCACGTCCCATCACCATATTTTGTCTTAAAAGGGAGAGATTTTTTGTTCAATACTAGCCGCCTTCGGTAACCGCCCGTAATATTAATAGTCTGTAGCTGTGCTTCAACTTGGTGGAATAAATTAGCAGATGTAGAGGCAGAAGGAACCTGCTGAAGTTTTATTTTGCGATATATATCGAATGTGGTGGTTAGAATTGAAGACATATCTAGAGCTCATAAGTTTTCATATGAAATAAAAATTGTCGAAATCGGTTCATTAGTTGGAGCTGGGGAACTCTGTCATTATTTTTCTCCATAGAGAATGCAGAGAAGTGTTTTTTTTCGATTTCTGTAGAAAATAGAGGGTTCTGGTGAGTAGGCAAAAATTGATGACATATCTAGACGTCATAAGCTTTCATATGAAATAAAAATGATCGAAATCGTTCTAATAGTTGGGGCTGGAGAACCGTCTGATGGTATTTTTTTCCTTATAGAGCATGTACAGTGGAATAGAGTGTTTTCAATTTTTCTGGAAAATGGAGGGTGGTGGTAGGCAGACGACCATCGATGAAATATCTAGACGTCATAAGCTTTCAAATGAAAAAAAAAATGATCGAAATCGGTGGAGTGGTTGCGGCTGAGGAACTGGTCCTCTGGTTTTGCCAATAATTTTAAGTATAGAAAAGCACCATTTATACGTATGTCAAGGGACTGATGTAAAACGGCGAATAAATGAAAAGACGTATAGTTGAAATGAATTACAATGCACATGAATGAATCGGGACTGTGATGAAACGACGTAAAAATGAGAAATGTAAAAACGGTGCTTTACTGTATATAAATTTTAGCCCGAACTCTGTTTCTTTTATAAGCCATCGTTTGCTTCATGTTACGAATTTTACGCTTATTTCTACAAAGCACAAAAAAATTAACGCTTTAGTTACGCAATTTATTTCCTAATTTTCAAACGATACAAATGAAATATCACGCTAGCAGGTTCGAACTCCCAACCTAGCAATCAGAGCACTTTCCCGATCGATAACATATGAGAAGCTGAAAACTAGAAAGAAGGAAGAAAACTACACTCTCAAATGAGATAATGAGAGTTGTGTTTTTGAGCAAAAAATTCCGAAGCACGTGAATTATAAAAAACGCAGGACAGCGTCCGTGGTTTTCTTCAACGTAGGGAGGATGATCGTGTCTATTCGAAGTAACCACTAGACCAAACCTGCGCACCTTTCGAGTACTTCAATAACATTTTCAGCACTTTTGTCACCAGATTATTCGCCGGCGTTTTCTGCCACCTGGTGGCTCCGTGGAGAAACTTTTTAATTGTCTGAAAATTTGTGTCAAAGGCTTATATAGGTTACATAAACGAAATCAAAGCGTATGTGGACCTAAAAAGAATCGCAGTGGGAAGTCACATTCGACAACGCTTTCCGACGAAAGCTTCTACTAAGCAGAAGTTCAGTTTTACGAATGTTAAGAGCAATGACTTCATATCCAGACTCATAAGAATTCGTAGGAATTTAAATTATTGAAATCGGCCCAGTGTTTGGGGCTGGGAAACTGATCCTCTGGATTTGCCAATTATTTTAAACTAGCCGCCTTCGGCGACCAGCTTGATCGCCGGAAATAAAATTTCAACTGAATCTCTTATGCATAATTGTATATTCAGGGTTCTCTTAACAAAGTAGTTTTAAACTTCAAATTTCTACATACATTTTACCCGCGTTCTTTTCGTAGCTTTGCTCTTGTCTACATTAACGTAAAATATGCATTTGATTTCAACATTAAATTTTATGTGGCTCATTTAACGTCCAGGAGCATGGCAATTGGCTTAAAAAATTGCAGATAAAAAGAATTGAAACATAGCAACAATAACACTGCGCTGGAAAAAAAATTAAAATTTCGAGCCCTGATACCATTCCTTCTATTCTTATGTAAAATGACCTTCTAAATCCAAATATGACACCCATTTTGCCCCATGACCCACCGTTTTTCCGGGACGCCCCCCCCCCCCTATTTGTAACACTGTTTGGTAATTTTATGCCCATGAATTTGATATGGAGGGAGGGTATCATTATTTTAACCATTAAATGTCTTCTGATCGGCTACAGAGGTGAAAAGTTCTGAAATATGAACATTTGTAGCAAGGGGGGAGATTTGGGAGGGGATTTGTCCACTAAAATGTTAAAAAAAACAATATAAATTACCGGTTTTTCTGGTTTGTTCTCGCAATTTTTTCACTTATTTTCTACATATTCGAGCTTCCAGCGCCCCTTTTCCTCACCCAAACACCCCATAAAATAAAAATATACAGCAACAATTTTGGCTAAAAGCGGGTGAGGGGGAGAGGTCGCGAAGCCCTGACAGAGAAGTTTGGAAGATTCATTGTACAACGTTGCCGCTCTTTATTTTTATCCCTATTCTGTAATTTCATGACCATGAATTTGATTCGGAGGGTGGAAAGGATTATTTTAACACTTAAATTTAAAAATAAAAATATAATATATAATAATAAATAATAATAGATAATATAATATAAATGTAATAAATGTAATTTATAATATAGTACCTTCATCTGGTTCTTGCTTTCCTCTTGTGCCATGAAGTAGAAGTTTTTCGTACCAACGACCACCAGTATTCTGCCAACATGCTCGCATTTTTGAATGCAAGCCATGGTTGTTTTTCTTTGCGAGTGAGTGAGTGTTGGTTTTATGGCGCAAGAGCCAGACTTGGCCATGCTGCGCCACTCAAATGGTTAAAACAGAACAATGTGATAAAATTTTCGTCAAAATGAAGGATACTTCAGATAGAGGAAGAAAAGACAGTTAAAAGGTAAACTAGAAACAAAATTTAAAAAAATACTCAAACGAACAAATGTTTGGAGACGTTAAATACATGTGAAAAAGCGTACAGCTTTGAGGAAATTAAAAATATCTGGATGGTGTTTCTCACCCAGCAGTTCAGACAAAGTTAAAAACGATGAATTAAAGAAATGAATTCGATGACGATTAAAATTGGAGCATGGATTAAAATATGATAAACAGTTAGTTCAACATTACACGTGGGGCACATCGGTGCTCTCTTACCAAAAAGGAGGTGCTTATGTGTAGCTCGAGTGTGTCCTATACGGAGGGTAGTCAGTTTGACATCAGTCCCTCGAATAGGCAGAACTGGCCACAAACCAATAAAAGATTTGATGTAATGCAATTTATTTCGGACCTGCAGGTCCCATGACTCTTGCCACAGAGAAAAATGCGTCGTGCAACTGATTTCTTCACGTCACAGTAAGGAATTTCACGGTGCAAGAGAGTTGCATCTGTCTTTGCACTGTGATCTGCCTGCTCATATCCAGTAATTCCCACATGACTCGGGATCCAACAAAACAAAATGCAAAAACCCCCATGTTGAAGAGTCTGCAAAAGTCCCAAGATTTCCATAGCAACTGGGTGCATTTGAAAGTGAGGATGACATAATGTTTCTAATGAACTCATGCTGTCAGTATAAATGCAAAAGTGGCGCTGAGTTGAGAGAGAGATCTTCTGGAGATTGGTGATGCGATTCAGGTGTTTCATAAGCGTTGAATCTTTAAAAAGTTGTCTAATCTGGGGGCCCTCGAAAATTCCTTCCTTGATTTTAGCCTCACTAAGATGAGGAAGTTTAGTTCTCAAAAAGTTAAATCCATAACCTGCCTCATCCATTGCTTTCACAAACTGTTTGATCAATCCGAGTTTGATGTGCAAAAGCGACAACGTTGTACAGTGAATCTTCCAAATTTTTTTTATATAATAATTTTATTTATTATATATTATATATTTATTTTTAAATTTAAGTGTTAAAATAATCCTTTCCCCCCTCCAAATCAAATTCATAGCCAAAAAACTACAGAACAGCGATGAAAATAAATAGCAGCAACGTTGTACAGTGAATCTTCCAAACTTTCTTGTCAGGGCTTCGGGACCTCTCCCCCTCGCCCGTTTTTAGTCAAAATTGTTGCTATATATTTTTATTATTTGAGGTGTTTGGGTGAGGAAAAGTTGGGGTTGGAATATGTAGAAAATAAGAGAAAAAATTGCGAAAACAAAACAGAAAAACCTGTCATTTTTTTTTTAAATTTAAGGGGACAAATCCCTCCCAAATCTCCCCCCTTGCTACAAATGTTCATATTTTAGAACTTTTCACCTCTGTAGCCCCTGAGAAGACAATTAACGGTAAGTATAATAGTTTTTCCCCTCCAAATAAAATTCATGGCCATAAAATTACCGGACAGTGATAAAAATAGGGGGGGGGGCGTCCCGAGAAAAAAGGGAGTGAAGGGGCAAAATGGGGGGCATATTCGGACAGGGGGTCATTTTACATAAGAATTTGCAGGAATGGTGTCGGGGCCGATTTTCATGCAGCGCAGTGTAATCTTTCAGTTTACTGGATTATTCAATTATATACTTATTATATTGAGGGCTTCCTATACAGATTTCACAGAAAAATTGATCAAATAAAAAAAGAAAGTAAAATCCAGTTAGATATTTTCTTAGCTTTCAAAAATGGAGGAGAAACACACAATTAAATATTTATCTAAACAATGAAAACGGTTTGAAATGAGTTGTAACAATGAAAAGAATTGTTGTAATTTATGCAAAAAATATTTTTAAACATTTATTAAAATTAGAGAAAACATTATACGGGATTTAATTGATATCATAGAAAAGATAATATTTTAAATTTGCGGATGGTGTAAAAATATTTTTTGTGCTGTAATATTTTCGGAAATGATTAAGGGAAAACGTCAAAATTTATTATTCTTTAAATAAATTTTTAAAAAAAGGCTCCGAAGTGCACATTCCCACCCTCCAAAGTATCTTTGTGCCAAATGTCGTTGCTCTAGGTCAAGCGGTCGGTCCTGTAGTACGTCAACACGCACATACATTCAACTTTATTAATAGTAGAGATATATAGATTTTAGCTCAATCTTCGCTTGTTTTAAAAGACATCATATGTTTGATGTTACGAATTTTGCACTTATCTTCACAAATGATAAAAAAGTAACAATTTAGTCACTCTATTTATCTCCTAAATTTGAAAAGACATAAAGAAAAACTCACGCCAGCAGGTTCGAACTCGCAACCTAGCAATCAGAGCATTTTCCCGATCGATAACAAAAGAGAAGCTGAAAACGTGAAAGAAGGAAGAAAACTACACTCTTAAATGAGATGAACAAAACTGTTGTGTTTTTGAGCAAAAAATTCCGAATCACGTGAATTATAAAAAACGCAGGACAGCGTCCGTGGTTGTCCTCCCCGTAGGGATTATGATCGATTCCATTCGAAGTAACCACTAGACCAAACCTGCGCACCTTTCGAATACTTGAATAACATTTTAAGCACTTTTGTCACCAGATTATTCGCCGGCGCTATCTGCCATCTGGTGGCTGCGTGGAGAAACTTCTTAACTGCCTGAAAATTTGTATGAAAGGCTTACGGAAGTTATATACACACATAAGTAAAATCAAAGGTTATGTGCGTCTAAAAATCGCAATTGGAAAATAAACGATTTCTTCTTAAATTTGACATTTCTTTTAAAGTAGTTAGCATGGTTTCTATTTTGAAGTAAATTTGCATTATATTTAATTCTCGGCTTGTAACAGTGAAAAATGTTCCCCATTCCATTCCTTCTGGAAGATATACAGTCAAATCCCGGTATAACGAACCCGGGATATAACGATCCCTCGATTATAACGAACTTTTCAAGTGATAAAACCGAACTCCTATGCCACTAATGTATTTTTAAAGTGACCAAACGTTCTCCTTTAGGGAGGATGGTCATCCTTTTGTCCTCCTCTCCTTCCTCGAAAAATGTCCTCCTCTCCTTCCTCGAAAAATGTCCTCCTCCTTCATATTTGAAGACTATAATCTGTAAGTCTCCATATTCGATCGATGCGATCCGTTATACTCATTTAAATAATAATCGATGGGCATGCAAGCATAATTACGATATAAAATGTTATATATGTTTTTTATTATGCATTTGTCATATTAAAGTGTATTCTGTATTACTGTTGCAATGAATAAAATTTTTCTTTTATTTACGATATTTTTTCCTTTATTATATATTTGTGTCCTTCTTTTCATTGTAAAAAAAGTTGGTCACCTTAGTATTTTCAAATGCATTTTTGCTTTTAAATTTCCACTTTTCAATATTAGTTTCAGTTCTTTAACGAAAAATCACAGCTTATTTTCGAAAAATATATGTAAGTAAAATTAATTTCACTTTAAATAACCAAGAACCAATATTCATTTAAATTTATTATAGTATATAGCTCTTTAGTGCAATTAATTTGATACAGAAATCCATTTAAGGAAATCTTGTGTAACCAATATTTGAAAAATCGGATTTCGTGAACCTTCGGTTTATTGTAACGAACTTCTGCATCGGTCCGTTGAGGATTCGTTATAACGGGGTTTCGCTGAATTGTTACAAAAATGCAGTGTCGCTTTCCTGCCTTGCTAGTCTTATAGTTGTGAAGAGAGTTTTACAGGGGTACATCCGGAATGCCGGAATTAGGCAGAGGCGGCGGCAGAAATTTTCCGACGGGGAGGCAAGACATATCCGACCGGGGGGGGGGTATACAATTTTTTTCGTTTAGGTAACTTCAAAATAACACATAATAATTAATTTCATATTTAATTAAAGGTAATTAAGTACTAATTAGTGAATTCAAGTAAATGATGAATTAAGAGCTTAAATCGCATAGCAAATGAAGTGTATCCACAGATATTGGAAAAAAATTGCAGATTATTATCTAAATCTCATAACAAAATAAAATAAAAGCAGAGACAAGTGCAAATAATTATTAACTTATTTTTAAACATATAAATATATATATCTATATATTTAAAACGACTGGCAAAACCAGAGGACCATCCCCAAACGACAACCACTGGACTGATTTCGGTAATTTGTTTATGCAATTGCAAAAGATCGACTATACCCCATATCCCTCCATTTTTGATAGAAATCGGAAATACACTACTTCACTATACACTCTCTATGGGGGAAAACTTTCAGACAATCCAAAGTTCCGACAACTGGACCGATTTCGACAATTTTTATGTCATATGAAAGTGTATGACTTCTGAATCGATTTAGCTAATTCATTTTGCCACTTTCCAAATGTAGCTAACCATTCAGAATCCTCCACGCTGATTGTGCAAGTTTAAAACAGTATTTTTGATCAGTGCGAGCTTCAAACAATACGGCGCGTCAAGAAATTCTAAAATATCTATTGTAGGGGATGCAAACTTTATTTAGAGCGATATCATACTGCATTTATGGTTCTGAAAACTTTTTTGCAAATGTTAGTGACAAAATTGTGCAAAATACTAGAACTCAAATGTGAATTTTTCGTTTTACATCCTGTTCCTAATCTTCATGCAGTATTTAAAACTGAAAAAAGGAGTGGTTGAGAGGGGGCGGAGCCATTGCAGAGCACGGCGAGTTCTTCTAATAATAAAGTCGAATGTGTGTGTGTTGGCGCTCTACATTGCAGACCTCTGGACCTAGAGCTAAATAATTTGGCACAGAGTTTTAGAGTGGGAACGTGCACCTCGGGTCCCTTTTTTCAAATTTTTTATTACTTAAAAATTAAACGAAATTTTGGCGTTTTTACTGGATAGCTTCCGAAAATATTACAGAACAAAAATGGTTTTTGCACCGTTTGAAAATTCAGAAACTTATCTTTTTAACGATATCAATCATGTTGACGAACAGTTTTTCTAATTTAATAAATATTTAAAAATATTTTAGGCATAATTTATAACAATACTTTTCATTGTTGTAATGAAATTCAAACCGTTTTTATTGTTTACACACATATTTAATTGTGTGTTTCTCTTCCATTGTAGAATGCTAATGGAATTTACCATCATTTTTTATTTCATCAATTCTATTTTTTTTAAAATTTTGTGAAATCTAAATCCGAAGTCCTCTAAGATAGAAAGTTTACTCGGAAATACATCCAATAAGCTGAAAGATTATGGTTGCTACATGCTGCAAGACATAAAATGTGCCGATCAATTTTCATATTGAGATTAAATGCGCATTTTGCATGAGGAATAAGAAAGCGAAGTTGGTGCCGGCGATGTGCAATTAGCTGTTAGATGACACATGTAGTTACTTGACTTCATTAAGGACGTTCATGTAGAGAATGCTGCAAAAGTCTTTCAGTGGGTGTAGGGTGTAAACAGTCCAACACGCTGAATAATGGAGAATGGAGGTTTATTTACAAATATGTAGGAAAACACGTAGCACAGGTACAGGAAACAATAGTTCTCGCACAGATTACCAATGTAAACAGACAACAATTTAGAGGTAATAACAGTTCAGCACTTTGATATTTCGCAACACAAACAGTCAGCAAATAACTAGTAACGACAATAACTGCACTTTAAATAGCGCTCAGCTCACCAGCTTCCTAGCTGGCACTGCGGATGGAACTCCAAAGACGTTCGCGCTCCAAGGCGATCCCAGTCGATCAACACACACCCCGTCATCCAAGCGCTCTCCTTATATAGACTCCCGCGACAGGCCGTGACGTCATATGGAATTTTCTAGTACATTCAAGCGTATCTCCTCTACTACTAGAGATATCGAGAAGATTCCAGCACCTTTGAGATCCCAAATTTCGTCGCCAAGGTCCAGCCGTGGCTGCTGTCGGTCATCTCATACTTACCCCTGTAAAAGTCTCTTCCTAACCATAAGACTGACATTGCTGGGAAGCGACTTCCCGTGTTTGTAACAATAATGAACAGAACCGGTGCAAAGCTACCGAAAGAACGTGGGATAAATGTTTATCAAAATTTGAAGTATAAAATTATTTTGTTGAGGGAACCATGAATATCAAATTACGCATAAGAGATTCAATTGAAATTATATTCCCGACGAACAAGCTGGTCTCCGAAGACGGCTAGCATATAATACACTGACCACTACCCCTTTTCATTTTGAAAAATTTATCCCCAATCGTTTTGTCAGTAGTTCTTGAGGAATACATTAAAACCTCGGTTCAGCGAACTCGGGTCAACCGAAATTCGTGTTATCCGAATTGCTTCTGAAATCGCAAATCCAAATAACACGTACTTAATCGCGAAAGCGAGACTTTTTTCTACAAGGATTTCCCCTCCTTTTTTTAAGCCTCCCCAGAAGGTCAGTGATTAATTTTAGAATGTTAAAATTAAAATTAATGAGTAATAAAAGTATTAATTGCGATTTTGTTTACTTGTGCCTGTCAGGCGCATTGCGCCGATGGAGGGTTAACTTCAATAAAGAACATAAGTTCAGCCAACAAAGAGAGTTTTCAATTCGTTTTACACTCAAACATTCCAGAATTACAAACTGTAATTACAGTGCACTCCCGATTATCCGGGTTAATCACCGGGAGGGATCGCACGGACAATAGAAAAACATGGATAATCCGAAAGAAAAAATCACCATCAGTACAAAAATATAAAAATTACTTACATTTGCATGCTGTATAACATCAAACTAGGAATTTTCCTTTTAATATTTGCTGCTTAAAAAAATCTGTAATTCCCTTTGCTCATCTCTTGTCGTATATCGACACGTATTTTACGAACCGCAGGAATATCACCGTAATGAAATCCTCTTTGTTCCATATAATCTAACAAATTTTCCACAGATTGTAGAACAGTAGAATGAGGAATTGTATTTCTCTCATTTAGTACATCTTCTGCATCAGGACTGGCTGATTATCCATTATCAAATTTTTGAAGGATTTCTAATTTCAGTTTAACATTTAAAACGTTTCGTCTTCGTTTCACACCATTCATTTTTACCAGTAAAAAATTTCACGCTACTAACTGACGATAAACAAGATTCAAAAACTAAAGGAACACGTGCGAAAGTGAGAGAGGACGAGAAAGTTAAAGAATGACTTGTCAGGCAGAAGCGTGTTCGTACGAGAATGATCTAGCAGGATGTGGACGATTCATTTTTCGGAAAATTAGGGGTTGAACCGGTACAGATTGCATTTGGAGGAAGAAAGAATCTATTCTTTAGCCTCCGCCGGCACGGCTTACTAGTTTCACGGAATGAATCTCTCGATCGAACATCAACATCGATTTTACATGCATGATAAGCGTGAAAATGTTTCTCTTTAAATTTTTTTGTGAGTCCGGAATGAGCACGGATAATAGAGAGTATACTCTAGATACAAAATAGAAATAGAAGTTCACGGCTGAACAGAAAAAATCGCTATCCAAAACGGCATTTAGTTCGGTTTACCGGCGTAGTTTCGGATTTTGAGAATATGAGGCCCCAGGCGCAAAATTGTTTTGAGGCCCTTACCTTACCCAATGTCGTAAATTCGCAGTTGGCTTAACACTGCGATGCACGTCGAATAGATTTTGAGGCCCCC
>BGPR01043816.1:0-12823 GCA_013235015.1 Araneus ventricosus | reverse complement strand
GGCATCAAATAACTAAAATAATAAATAAAATAGGCATGATACAATATTCCTTCATAAACGTGCAGCTCAAAAAAGTATATAAAATAACTGCAACAAGGAATTAGAAATTTTATAGCATTTTTATGTAAGTGAATGCATAAATAACATACTAAACTAATCTTTGTAAATATAAGTCGCTATTTCATACTATAGAGGAAAAGTATGTTTAGAATAAAATACGTCTTTCTTTTGGTTGATTTTGTTCAAAATTTCATACAGGGCGAAACTGAAGGTGACAGGACAAAGCTCGTTATAATGTTGATTTATCATGTTCACACAAACACTCAGACATTAAGCGAAAAATGTTTTTTCGTACAGGGAGTTCCGAAACGTGTAGCTGCTCAAAACCTTTGGTTCGTATTTTTTTATGGTTAGTTTATTTTCTACGCATATTTCAAATATGAAAACGTGAAAATCGCATTGAAAGTTTATATTTAATTTTTATTACAGTTTGACAGCAATCCATTCGATAAAAATCTCTATATGAATTCTTACATATTTCATGTCCTTTTATGCAATTGCAAAAGCAATCCCTTCGAAAGAAATCTCTACATGAATTCTTATAAATTTTATGTCCTTTTATGAGCTATCACTTTAAAGAATATTATTTGGTAAATTTTTAACGTCTTACTTTTATCAAAGGGAACTCAACTTTTATGAAAGGGAACTTTTTGATCTAAGAAGAGTTTATTTGTAAACAGTCCTCTTTAAGACCAATCTGACATAGTAAAAAATTACT
Source organism: Araneus ventricosus (assembly GCA_013235015.1). Taxonomy (NCBI): domain Eukaryota; kingdom Metazoa; phylum Arthropoda; class Arachnida; order Araneae; family Araneidae; genus Araneus; species Araneus ventricosus. Next base: position 12,045 of record BGPR01043816.1, on the reverse strand, counting down.
TTTGAAGCATCTCAGACTGTTTATTAACATTCAAATATGTCCTCTTTGACTAAAAAAATCGATGAAACAGAATTGTTGTAGACTTTGGAAACTTATCCGCAATGCACAATATATTCTGAGAAATGAACCATTAAAAATGCAATGTAAACTAAGTCTGAGTGTGAAATATAAAAAACATTGCTTTAAATATTTTTCTCCTGTCCTCAGGTTCTAAGTGAATACAAATAATAATTTTTAGCTCTGAATATTTTTTATAATGCGAATATTTTTGAGTTTACTTTCGAAAATGTCTATTAGAATAAATGCAAATTTTATTCTGAGTGAGTAACAAAATTTTCATTTCAGCTCAAATCAGTTTTTCACTTAGCACTGCAATTATAAATTTTATTCCTGATTATGCAAATAATGCCTGTAACTCAAGATCTTTCCTAAGCAAACGCTTCTATTATATCTACCAGTATTTTCCATAAGCGTTCAATAAAAGTTAACTTTATCTGCTTGACAAATATATTGTATTGCATTTTAAGTTCCGTATATATTTAATAAGAAATTAGAGAATGTTCTGCATTTTAAGTTTTTATAGTTGAAAGTACTGTTGACATAGATTTGCCAGCATTTAGGAAATTTACAAATATTATTTCTGGCAATATTTCTTTCTAGCGTTCCAGAAAGAAATTAAAACGGTTTAATTATATATATATTTTAGATTTCTTTTTTTCATTTATATTCTCTGGTTATGCTAATTTTCTACAAGGTTTCAAAATAATGCTTCTAATTTGCTGGGAATTTCTATAAAAGTTGTAAATAAGGACTTAACATTCATACAGTAAATCAGTCTTTGGGATTTTTAAATTATTCATGTATTTTCTGAAATTTAATCTAGCTTCATAAATTCTATTGGACACAAACCCTAACATCATGCTAAAAGTTCACAAAAAGATACAACTGCTTAGAACATACAAGAAGAAAAAATTAGTTGGTGATAATTGCTTCTGCAAAAAGAATGAAATTCAAAATTGTCGAATTTTATTCTCTCACAGCCATTTAGAGTCTAAAAATTAATTTATTAATTAAGGTACTCAGGAAACAGTATATGCAAAAATGGAAACATATCGTAAAAATCTTTAAAATGTTTTAGAAAAAGTACTATAGATTTTGTCTTCCATGCATTTAATTTTGAAATCGTGCATGGATATAAAACAACAACAACAATAATAATAATAATAATGCATAACGAAATTTTAGCTTATAGCAAAATGAAATGTAAAAATAAATGAAATAAACATAATTTTAAGTCTTCATTTCCGACGATTCTTTAGTGCTTTCGGGATGTAAAATTCCAAACTGCAGGAACAAACTATTTGAAATTCTGAAATTAATAAAGAATTCGGAGCTTGAAAAGATAAAATATTATAACCGTAGATCAAATTCAACCTACAAAGGTTAAAAAATTTAAAAGAAATCTATGAATTATCTAATAAAAGATAAAAATGCATTTAAACTTTAAGCAGTTATTGCTTCATTTCCTTGTTTACCTCAGCAGCCATCTTCTTTTATGGCATTGACAACTTGGCATCCATTGGCGATATGAAAAGTACGGAATAGTGGATTATTTCTATTTGAAATTTTTTTGATAAACGACCACCTACACTATTAAAATTCGACGTGTATGTATGTTAGGCTCTCTTCTCACGAACCGCTGAACGGAGAATTGCGCGGAAAGTACCAAAAGATGGGGAATACTCCAAGGAATCCATTTCGACCATTTAAATTCCGAAATTTTAGTTATTAAAAAGATATTAATTAAAAACTAATTTACAACAATACTTTTCATTGTTGCAGTGCAATTCAATCACCGTTTTCATTGTTTAAACAAAACAAATATTTAATTTCTTGTTTCTCTTTCATTGTTGAAAGCTACAACAGTTCAATATGGATCCCTCAAAAATTCAATAATGCAATATATATGGCGTTGTGTGCTTTGAGATTTCATTTATGCAATGCATCTTGCTTCATGCGTACACTGTAAAAAATATCCGTTTTTTTCCGGACTTTTTCCGTATATTTGACGGTTTAAAGCTGTTTTGTTGACAAAACGGTTTTTCACCGTTTTCCGCTTCAGCCATAAACGATTTAAAACCGTCAGTTCAAATTCCATTTTTCGTCATACGGTATTGCTTTCCGTATGATAACTTTCCCTTTTCTTAAATGTAATTTTATTGCATTCATTTCATGTTTTTAATAGGGTTCCATCTCCGCTATTGTTTACACATGTTACAGTAACCTGTTGTCACTTATGAAAGCTCACCTTAAAACACGTGTTTTGGCAATAGTTGATTTTTGCACCACTAGGTGGCGCCACTAGAGCTATAGTGACTTTAAAACTCAAATAGATTATTTTTACTTAATTTTATGAAGTCTCCGGTGGTGTAGTGGTTAGAGCGACTGCCTTTTATTTCTATGAACGCGGTTTAGATCCCCGGCTCGGAGGAGTTAGAAGTTTTGTCACCATCTTGCATCGAAATCGTCCAAGTAAGTTCAATTAAGAATTATATTAATTAAACTAATTGAAATTAATACTTAAGCCTTGATTAATTAATATTCATAATTGATAATACACATCAGCACATTTCAACTCGAACAGAAGGAGAAAAACAACTCAACTCAGTCGATGACGTCACTTACTTCGATGACTTAATTTTTACGGAGAAAACTTGATTTCATACGGTAAAAAATCGTTGTGACTACGGATTTACTTCGTAACTTTTACGGGAAAAACTTGTTCCTGTATGGTAAAAAACCGTTGTGCGTACGGATTTACTTCGTAACTTTTACGGTTTTGCACAACGAACCCAGCTGCCAGTTTAGAACCGTAAATTTTACGGGATTTTTTTTACAGTGTATATAAACTGGAGGCGGGCATGTGAAAACATATGGATCCGAAGCAACGCCAAGTTATCTCCTTCCTTCCATACTAAAGTCAGAAAAAAATAATTCCGGAATCGGGTAGACTATTCATTTCGTCACCACACGGTATAATGTTTTTTACAAAATAAGGATTTTTTGTATTTTTTGCGATTTTTTTAAAATAAGCGGATTTCAATGCGTTTACGTGGACTGAATGTTTGAACCGCTCTTTTCACCTTATTTATTTAGAAGAGAATGTTGGGCATGTGTCACGTGACCTCACTTCTTCTTTCCACCAGGGAATGACGCATTTTTTGAGATAGCCCGTGCATCGTCGGGCTATGCAGCTAGTTTTTATTAAGAGTGGAGATATGCATTGAATGTATTATATACTTCTTGATTTCTCATAATTTAAAAATTTGAAAAAACTGAAATAGTATTTAATATTTCTTTAGCAACAAATTAAAATTTGCGCTGTCGTGTTCTCTTTGTAATAAAACTTCGAAATGAATGGATAATTGTCTATGTATACCCTATCAGCACAAGATATTTTACGATATCTCCAAGATGTTGCTACGATATTCAGAATGCTCCACAATATCGTAAAAATATCGTATGAATATTGTAGAACGTCTTATGCTAATAGGATAGTTAGAGAAATGTCCCAAAATTAGCGATAATAGTGAAATTAAGCAATAACACAAATGAAATCAGAAATCCTATTTAGTCGAATTAACACAAATGCACTGAGACTCGACAGTAACAGAACAGAACGCCATCTCTTACTTCCTTACCCGTGACCAGACAGGTCACTGAACGGTTTGAAGGGCAAGACACGGAAATTTTATTTAAGAAAAACAAAATAAACAAAAAGTAGGAAATATATATACTATGTACAGCACAGGCATTTTCACTTTTACACTATTAGTTCGTAATAGTCTTTTCTTTAGATGATGTTATAACTTTCTATTATTTGAAGGGGGGAATGTCCGGTAATTCAGTTATTAAGTTCAGCTCGCTTGAAAGTTGAAGGCTAGGGAGGCCGGAAAAGATCTCTGTTTTCGCTAATGAATTTGATAATCCCGCGAATTTTATGCCTGGAGACGAGGTTATTGGCGACCCTTTTCAGCCATTCTTGTTCGAAGTTTGGCGCTGGCTTCCTCATATGCCAAGACACTGTATAAATACACTCCGTGGCATAGTTAAGTGCCGTGCCAATTCCACCACAACTACAATAATCGCTGTCAGACAGGTGAAACCTTTTGAGGTAGGCAGGGAAAGGTCCATGTTGAGAGAAGACGATAACATCCTCTCTAAACCAGTTAATGGGACGGAGACTAACTGAGGGCATGATGCTAAAGATTTTCCTGCCTGTATCGCCATTCTTCCATGAGGTTTGCCACTCCTGAAGCATCCTCTTCCGGAGGAGGCTTTTATGTGCGGTTTAGGAAGCTTAGTGTGTGAATAGGGTTGCCCATGTTGTGTTGCGTCTTTTGCCAGTTGGTCTGCTCTCTTATTGCCTATATTGCCTGCATGCTCTTTAACCTAAGAGACTTTTATTCTTGGATTTGAAAGGAGAATTTTGAAAATATTTCTTGCTGTTTCGTTTGTGCTCTTTAAATTGGAAGATGCCATGATACTTGTTCTATTTTCTACGTGTATTTTAGAGGTATTGTGTTTTGGCAGATGAGATGCGTATATTATTGCTTTGTGAAGTGCAGTGAGTTCAGCTTGAAATACGGTGTTTTGTCGTTGAGTTTAGCAGAACACTGGTAGGCCCGCAGATGTTGGCTGGTCGAGACGCAGAAGGCAGCTCCAATTACGTGTCCGGAGCCATCTGTGAAAATATTTATAATGTCTTCGAGGCTATATGATCTTCTCCTATCTTTAAAGAGAATTTGTTTCCGTCCATGACAGTAACAAAAAAATCAGAACGAAAAAAATCTAAAACAAATACAATCAAAATCTATTTCAGTCAAATTAACAGTAATGCACTGTGACTCGCAGTAACACAGAATCCAAATAAAAATTCTAAATAACACAAATAGAATCAAACGCTAACTTCAGATTCAAATTAGTAATGCACTGTGACCTTCGACAGTAACACAGAATCGAACGAAATCTAAAATTAACACAAACATACATTCTGAAATCTATTCAGTCAAATTAAAAGTAACGCTGAGACTCGCAGCAAGCCACAGAATCAAAACGAAAAATCCTAGTTCACAAATACACGCAGAAATCCTATTAGTCAAATTAAACACTAATGCACTGAGAATCATCAACGAGTAACATCTAATCAGTACGACATTAACCTTAATGTTAAAACAAACATGTCTAATAATAACCTTCATTTCACTCCGGCAGCCAATTGTGGAACCACTTTCAGCAGAGGATTTACCATCTATTGCCCGTCAGACCAACTAAATCAAGAATTAATTGTCCTGTCCTCTTTGGCCCTCCTGGTGTAGATCAGTTTCGGATATGTTCTCAATTCTCTATACAACTTCCTTTTATTCTGGGTTTATTTTCTAGTTTAAACTTAAGCCGCCTGTGAATTTCTTTGAATATAAAAATGAAAATATATAAACAAAAAAATTATAAAATATAAAAAACAGTATTAAAATTTGACAATTGTATAATAGTATATGACATATATATATTAAATTAAAAATAGAAAATAAAAGTTTCTTAGTTTTTACGTATATCACTTTATACGAAGTATGAGAAAGTATTGTGAATCGTCAAAAAAATTCAAACTCGATATTTTGATGGATCATCCAGTTTAGACCTCCCTGAGATCGAAAAACACAATTTTGGAATTTATGTTAGGTCTGGTCATGTGTGTGTGTGTCTCTTAACACGTAATGAAACCTATTAGAGCTACATGGGATGAAATTTGGTTGTGATGCTTGAAGCATAATTTTGTAGGTTTCCTGTTTTGGACACAAAATCGTCAAGGGAAGTCATGTCATTTTGTATGTCCGCGGTCATGTAACGCTTAACTCAAAATTACGAAAGAAATGGATAAAATTTGGTAACAGTTTTATCGATTTTATGATATATGTCCGTATATAAAGTTTGGATCAAATCCAAATCATAAGAAGTTCCTCAAAGTTCGACATATTCAATTTCTTTTAATCCGATTCTCATGCGCATGCGTATTGATAGCAATCTTATTGTTGTAAATTTATTTAGAATCAATGATAATGTTTTCAACATCAATTGTTAACAATTTTTATTGTTGTAAATCAAACTGCTCATATACAACCTGAATCTTACGACGAACTTTTACAAGTTACATGTTGTGTAGTAGAAATTGGACTTTGCTTAAATTGCCATTCTGCAGATTTATTTTCGTAACTTTCTGAGAATTGCTTGCTATTCGCGCTGCCATTGATAGCATGGCAGATATTTGGATTTTCGTTTTTATTTTTTTTGTTTTTATCTTTCTCGTATACGAAGTATACAAGAGAAAGTATTGTAATCAATCGTGAAAAAAATTGAACTCAATTTTGACATAATTCCCTAGAAAGTATACGAGAAGTTTAGGAGACCAATCCCGCTGGTTTCATTGAGTGGTCTCATAGATGAAACTTATCCCTTTAGACATGACTATCCCTTTGTTTTGGTGACGATCTGTTTTTCTGGCCATTGATGATAGGTAACTTTAAAGACTCTTGATTTCTTTCTGTGAAATGTGTTTGCCCTTTTTTTTTTATTTCCAATTTCCGGTTAGGTCTCCGCTTATGAAAATTTTTAATTTTGGATCCAAAGCCAGTTTGATTTTACAGAAAACCTATTCCACTAGAATGAAATGGAGAATGTCCTCCGATGACCTTTTCCCAGATAGATTCTTTTGATTTATTTCAATCGTAAATCAAGTTAATTTTGTTATATTTTAATGTCTTTAAATTTTTTTGTTCTTTTTCAATTATTTTAAATTTTGTCATCGCAATTTTTCCTGTATGCAGCAGCGTTTGAGCGCACGTAAATTGTTTCTATTTTCTGTCTCCTTTAGGCTACTTTCTATCACCCTCTATGAGATAGCGTATATTATTATGAGAAAGTTGAATTCCTTTGGGCCTTATTTCACTGTGGCGGCGTTCTGTCACCATGCTGTGGTTTATCAATACAAAATCTAATTTTTGGCTGTAGCTTGTTCATTAATACCTATCAGAATAGAATGCAATTTAAAAAAAAATCAAACCACGTCGATAATTATCGATTTTAAAAAAAAACAGATGTCGAGGTGGGTCTCACATTTAAAAAAGTCAAAAAAACCCATTGAAACGATAAAAATTATAAAATGCTGATGAATGGATTCACAGTAAACATTTGAGCTACAAAATTGCCATATTTGTGCTAAACTCCAGATTTGAGAGTAATGACATAAATAAGAGACATGGTCCAAAGAGAGAAAGGCTGTTGAAATATTATCAGGTAAGAAACATCAAAACAAATGTTTAAGCGGAAAAAAATGTTGAAAGCACGATATTCGGGTACGAAAGAATATATGTCGGTAAATACCTTCACGAGATATTCCAGTAGTAATTCTACTAACGTTTAAACTTAACGGATTAAAACGAACTATACTTTAATCTTTTATCAGTTATTTGTCATCACTTTTAAATTTTTTGCAGTAGGCCATGTCGCTCAAACTGATGCCACTGAGTCAACTAAAACTGATGGAAACTGAATTTTAATTACGAATACTTCTCATCATTCTTTTAAATTTTGCAGCAGTATTACGTCGCTCAACCGTTGATGCAACTGGAGTCAACTAAATTGAGCGGAAAACCGAATTTTTACCATTTAGTCACTTTGTCATCCTGTTTTAAATTCTTTTGCGGTAGTATTACGTCGCTTAACCGTTAGATGCAACTGAGCCAACTTAAAATTGAGCGGAAAACCGAATTTTTAATCATTTGTCACTTTATCATCCTTAAAATTCTTGCAGTAGTATATGTCACCAACGTTAGATGCCACTGGGAGTCAACTAAAATTGAGTGCCGAATTTTAATCATTTAGTCACTTTGTCATCCTGTTTTAAATTCTTTGCAGCAGTATTACGTCGTTTAACCGTTAGATGCAACTGGAGCTTTCAATTCTTAAAATTGAGCGGAAAACCGAATTCTTAATCATTTAGTCACTTTTATCAACTTTTATTTAAATTTTTTTGCAGCAGTATTACGTCGCTCAACCGTTAGATGCCACTGAGTCACCTAAATGGAAACCGAATTTTGAATTATTTAGTTTACTTGTCATCCTGTTTTAAATTCTTTTTGCAGCAGTATTACGTCGCTTAAATCCGTTAGATGCAATTGGAGTCAATTCAAAATTGAGCGGAAAAAAACCGAATTTCACCATTTAGCTTCACTTTATCATCCTTTTAAATTTTTTTTGCAGTTAGTATTACAATGCTCAACCGTTAGATGCCACTGAGCTGGCCCAAAATTGAGTTAAAACTGAATTTTTTAATCATTTAGTCACTTTGTCATCCTGTTTTAAATTCTTTGCGGCAGTATTATGTTTGCTAAACTGTTAGATGTCACTGTAATCAACTAAAATTCAGCAGAAATCGAACTTAACACCACTTTATCATCTTTATTAAATTCCTCTTGCAGCAGTATTATCTCTTTAACCGTTAGATGGCGCTGAGTCATTGAGAGGAGCCCAAATAGAGTTGGAGAGCAGGATTGGAAGAATGATAATCTCTTTGGTCTGCGATGTCGTCTTTCGATGCATGGGTTGTTAATAAAATTTCCAAATCTAATGCCATGATATACATCGATTGTATCTTAACTTTCTGTATGGATCGCTGTATTAAATAAGAAATTAACTGGAATAGTATCATTTGCGAAAAATGTGATGTGGATTTTCGAATAGAAATTGTCTACTCTGATTTGAAGCCCGAAAACCAACAGCGGGCTGTAGCTTGAGACTTTGTACTTTGAGTCAGTGCTCTCCATTCGATCAAATGCAAACGAAATGGTCAAAAGGCTCAGTTTTGTGCGCCTGAAATTTATTTTAATGATCTGAAAATATAATATGCATCACAATAAAATTAAAACATAGCATACAATTTGTGAGAATAAACTCTTTCATATAGTACCATTATGTTGATGCGTTTTATTTCTGTTCATTTTTATTTTTTTAAAACCGTTCTTAAATTATTCTTTGAACAAAATACAATACAAGCTTAAGAAACCATACTGAAAGTTCTTTTTTTCGAAACCCTCCTTATAAAAAAAAAAAAAAATTGAAAGTAAAGATTTTAGAAAGTTAACATTTATTCATGAAGAATGTGAGTTTCTTGAGTGCCCGCATTCTTTATTATCCTTACGTATTGAGGACGACACTAAATAATCTTCCAGAAGTCTTCGGAACAGTACCCAATTTACATTTTGGAATGTCATGTTATAATATGGTTATACTCGTCTTAAAAAAAGAAAAACTCATAGTAACACGAAGCCTACGGGAACCATAACTTTTGCTTTGGAAACTACGTCAGAAGATCAAGTCGATACTGATTCACTAGTACTATCCGCAATTTTCACTTTCAAGTCGTTGACTTCAACGAAAGTTAAAAAAACTTGTACTAATAAGTCAGATACGCACACACGATGGAACGTGTTAAATCAGATCTTGTATTCAAGATCCTAAACGAAACTGCATCTTGTACAAAAGATCCTTAACGTATAGTAAATGCGATCTGTATTCAAGATCCTAAACGTAGTGTAAAATCAGATCTGTACAGAAGATCCTTAATCGTAGGTAAATCAGATCTTGTATTCCAAGATCCTAAATGTAAATCAGATCTTGTACAGAAGATCCTTAACGTAGGTGATCTTGTATTCAAGATCCTAAACGTAAGGTAAATTGTGAGATCTTTGTACAGAAGATCTCTAACGTAGTGCAAATCAGATCTTGTATTCCGGGCATCCAAACGTAGGTAAATCAGATCTTGTACAGAAGCATCCTTAACGTAGGGTAAATCAGATCTTGCATTCAAGATCTCAACGTAGTAAATCAGATCTTGTAATTCAAGACTTAAACGTAGGTAAATCAGACGGTACAGAAGATCTCAACGTAGGTAAATCAGATCTTGTACAGAAGATCCTTAACGTAGGGTAAACTGATCTTGCAAAGGTAGCATCCTAACGTAATCAGATCTGCAAGGTAAGATCCTTAACGTAGGGTGAAATCAAAATCTTGCATTCAAGATCCAAACGTAGGGGTAAATCAGATCTTGCATTCAAGATCCCAAATGTAGGGTACCAGATCTTGTAATAAAGATCTCAAACGTAGGGTAAACTGCATCTTTGGGTACAGAAGATCCTTAACTTAGGTAACCAGATCTTGTAGACCAAGATCCTAAACGTAGGTAAATCAGATCTTGTATTCAAGATCCTAAACGTAGGTAACCGATCTTGTGGTTCAAGATCCTAAACGAAAATCAGATCTTGTACAGAAGATCCAACGTGGTGAATCAGATCTTGTATTCAAGATCCCAACGGTAAATCAGATCTTGTATTCAAGGTGCTTAAATTCAGAACTTGAACTTTAATATCAGGCTAGAAGGCAACCGAAAATGTGCGAAAAATTTTATAGCAATATCGATAAGTATCGAAAAGAAAACCCCAAGTACTCCGGAAAACAGAATATTAAGAGAAAGAAATGCCTAAGAGACTGTTAATTGCGAATGAAAAATTCGGGTTAACCTTTCTTTAACAAGTCAGCATTTCTATTCATTGTTTCTAGTAAAAACATGCCTGGTGTACGGCCACTTGGTTTCCGCGTAATTCCTGCATTTAACTAATAAGTATACTGTATGACTGCAAAAGAGACATTTTAATTCGACTAGGTTAAGAGAAATTATTTCAAAATGTATGCACAAAAAAATATTTACAGAGCAACAGCAAAAAATAGACTCTAAGTCACTAATGAAATAAAAAATTCATGTTATATCATCAGTATTTTAAAAATAATAATTTTTTTTCCAGAATTGTAATAAAATTTCAATATTTAGAAAACAGTACAATTGGAAAAGCATGGGACATATTTAATTTTAATTTGTGTACTACTCAAACTATCTATAATGTAATAAACTGCAGGATAAAATTTATTTAATAAATAAATATTTTACGAACATTCAAAGTTGGAGTCATCGATTTTTTGCCAAAATTATAATATGTGTCAAACTGAAAGTGACTGAAAAATATGACTAGATAAAGCTTTATCATTAAATCTGCTGTCTATTACACTCTCAAAAGTAATACATGTGTACCAAATTTCAATGAATTTAATGAATTATTTTGAGATGCCACATTTTTCGTAAACCAATTTTAGTGAACTTAATTTCAGAAACGCATTTTAAAAAAATAAAATAGCACATTAGTTCAAATAAATATCAAGCAATATTCAAGGAATAAGAATAAAAAATAAAGTCTGTTTCTAGAATCTTAAAAGTTGTATTTTTATTTTAGATTATAAAAAAATTTTAGAATTTTCTGTTGAAATCGCTATTCAGCCGCATACCTGACTATAGCGTTTTATATCATAAATTAAATGCATGCTTCAAGAAGTAATTTGAATATCAACAACACAGCATGTTATGGACTGGAAAAGTAAGATGAAAACCAGGAGTTAAATAAAATGTTCAGTTTTCTTGTGTTCTGGCCTTCTTCACCTCTCAACTGGACTCCTACATGAAATTAATAAACAGGAAGATATGCTAATTAGTTGTTGGAAGTATAGCTCAAACCGTTACAGAACAGTTGTTGCCTAAGATTTCGATCTCCTCCAATTGCATACAGCACTTGAAAGTTTCTTCAATTTGCCATTCTATGTATGAAACTGTTACTCTTAAAGTATATTTATTCTAAAGTTCTATTGTATTTGTTGAATTCTCAATCTAAAATTCAGGTTTCACTTTGATTTTGAAAATCCTTTTACCAACCCCTTAATGTACCATGGGTTCCTTGCAGTTCAGCCTATTCCATCAGATCTTCAGAAGAGCAATGGGTTTATTAATGTGCAGAGAACGATTTCGGAGGCACAAAGCTGAAGTGTGTTTTATTTGGAAAATACCTACCAAAACTGATTCCGGCTAATTAGATTGTTAACTGAAATGGA
>BGPR01043815.1:0-12825 GCA_013235015.1 Araneus ventricosus | reverse complement strand
TTCGAACCTTAGCTATCCTTAGTTATCCTGAAACTGTGACTTTTCTGGAAAGATATATTGTTCTGCGATAAACGATAAATATTTTAATGAAATTTGACAAGCTCTATGTCGAATATTTTAGCTCAACATGCATTCGAACCTTAACTACCCGGATTAACCGCACTCTCTCATATATAAATACCTAATAGTAATTCAAAAGTTATTTTGATGATTATTTTAAAAACATTAGGAACATGATTGGAATAGATGCAAAATTCAAGAAAAGTCAGGAGAAGATGGGAATGAGTCGATTCAACTTGAATTAGAAAGTTGGATCCTTATTGGTAAAAGACATTATTGGATAAAAATACGATTCTGTATCCACTTACTGTATTTTTTTCCCGCTCTGTATTAACTTATTATAAATGGTAGACTGAAAAAGATAAAATTGTAGTTTGGGATGAAGTTACAGCCATGAGAAAGGTCGTTCACTCATTATCAGAAGAATCTCTGACCAAATGTTTAGTAGACAGTAACTTCTCTCTGTAGCTCTTGCAATTCTTCAGTCGATTTCTTTCATTGTCCAAGACGTATCTAAAATTCATTAACATTTCCTGAAATTCACATTTCGTAAGTTAAAGGATAACGCTCTTCCCCCCAAAAATGAAATGAACACTCATTGCTTATTTGTAAAGATTTTAACATTTCCTGAAATTCACATATCGTACGTTAAAGGATAACGCTCTTCCCACAAAAACAGTAATGAACACTCATAGCTTATTTCTAGAGATTTTAAGTTATTATTTCTCAGAAACTGAATTTGTCAAAAACCAAAACATTCTTCTCAAATACGATAGTTTATTCCAGAGTAGGGAAATTCTGTCTCAAAAGGTTAGCATTAGTCTTTTGGTAAGACTGTTAACATAAAATATATAACGAACTGGTAAGTTTTAAAATATTGAAGTACATTTTTAATTCACTTCTAAAATCTTTCAATCTGCATATTTCGATAGAAATTCTTATATTAAACATGCAGAAAATTGATTTTCATTTTTAGTTTGGAATTGCTTTCAGAAAAATTGAAAATTAACCCATGAGATTTCTTCGAATGGTTTTAGATTTTTTTTAGAATTATTTACATTTTATCCTTATCCTTTAAAACTTACATGTCTAGTGTTGCCTTAAAACATACCCAAATTTGATTTCTAAAATTTTGAGAATAAGACTGAAGCTCTAATGCCTGTTGCCAATAGGATGCATATTAAAAAATTTATTAAATCAATTTACAACATATAGATGGCAGCCTGAGTGCAGATAAAAAAATAAAAATAAATTGACGTTTTTCACTTGCTGCGGCATCTTTTTTGCTTTTTTTTGTACGCTTGAGAAAATACCATATTTTATTCTACAATGTTGAAGGATTATTCCTTATTCTTATTATTAGTTCTTAATATTCATTTGTGTTTAATATTATAGAATTTTGTCGAGGAAATTTTTTCTTGAAATAAAGCCTAGTGTTGTCAGTTGGTAACAGACTGTTTTTAGCCATAAACCGTATTTAAAACAAAATAAGATTTTTTAAAAGTATTTTTCCCATGTTTTATTCAATAAATGAAAACCAAAAACATTTTTAAATCATTTTTTAAAAAATCGGGCCTTTAAGGATTAAATTCGCTGTAAGCCTGATTATATTTTCAAGTGAACAGAAAAGAATGCCGAGTTAAATTTTAGTAACTTACAACATTTTTACTTCTTGATATGATTCAGTGGGTCTCATAATAGGCACAAGAGAGTGAAATCGTGCTTTAAACGAAGAAAATCCAGTTGCTATAAAGAGACAATTCATAAATCTTTCGCATTCTGTAAAGAGCTAATGCTAGATAAGCTAATTTCAAAATCTCGCGTGTCTTATCAATCCACGTGCGAGGGAACATCTATCTCATCCTTAATGGATGATGAATTACTTTGTTAGCATGAAACGCTTTATTTTCCAGCCTTTACTCGTTTCTTGAATATTTCCAGAAAGTCCATAAAATAAGTGATCTTAAAAGCGAGAGAGATTTTCCCTGGCTTTGGAATTTTTAGAAATGAGATTAGAACTTTCTTTGGTATCACGTGAACAGGAATTCATTTAAGGATGGAAATCTCGGAGAGAAGTTTAAATGCTCTATTCTTATGAATTTGTTGATCGTGGATAAAACTATTCTATGAAAAATTAATGATACGCTATAAATTTTGAAACTTCTGGTAAAGCAAGCAATCTTTACAAGTTCACATTAGCCCGCTACTGATCTTGTGGGTATACGCGTGATTTAGGTGAGTAACATGAATCGAAGGGAGAAGGTTATGGGTTCTATCCTCTGTCTAAGCTCTTAACCAGCATAATTTAAACAAAAAACTGGCAGACCGATGTGTGCTTTCGCAATGAATTGCTTTCTGCTATCTGCCTGCTGAATGTTTTCCTAATTTCCCTTCAACCAAAACACATGTGGCAACAGCGTATTCCTGCATACGCAGTCAACCGTCTTGCTCATGCGTAGAAGAATTGAGTCCTATAAAGGCTCGGACATTATCTGTCGTCGCTCTTCTCTTCTAGCACTGTTATAAGTTATGTTTCTGTTGTCAATATCTTAATTTAAATATCATTTACTTTTATCTTGTTACGTTATTAAAAGTTGTTATTGTTACTATGTGTTAACTTCTTTAGCGTTTATAATATATCCTCACTCCTGTACGAGCCAGTTAGTACATGCAGTCCTGTATGCGGTGTTCCTATCTTACAAGTTACCTTGAATAAATAGATGCAGTAGCTAGTGATGATATCTATGTTAGTTTACTACCACCGCATCAAATTCCAAGGAGAAACCTTTATGCGTAACCTCCTAAACACAAATTCGGGCGAGTTTCCCCTGAAAGTCCCACAGAGAGACAATCTACCCGCAGCCTAATCTAAGTCATACTTCCACTTAGGTCTCCGAGTCGGTTTCACCAACAGAAGATTCCGCACTTTTTCTTTACTCATGAACCAGAAATTCTAGAACAAGTAGGATTAGAGCCATCAGAAGGTGACATTACAATAGATATTGAAATTTATCGAGTATAAAATAATATTTCTTTAATAATTATATCACGGGTATGTGAAATTTCAAATTGCTCTTTCTGAACGAGAATTCTGGTTTGAGAAAAAGTAGAATGTTCTTTAAATTCTGGAAGATAATATATGTGCTTTGTTTAGATCACACGCTTTGGGATAGCTATTATTTTCTTTCTTTATTAATAACCAGCCGCCTTCGGCGACCAGCTTGTCCGCCGGGAATATGATTTCAATTGAATTTCTCATCATTTTATACTCATGGTTTGCTTAAGAACGTAATTTTAAACTTCAGATTGTTGTAGATATTTAACCCATGTTCTATTAGTGACCTTGGACCTCTTCTGCTCATTGTCTATATAAATGTTCCTAATAGAGTCAAATAAGTGACCATGTCATGTAACCTCTAATTCCATGTTATCGACACTATCTTCAATTTCTTATTCCTCTTGTAAAATATGCATTTGATTTCAACATTAAAATGATGCAACAAATTTTATGGCCAGCGGCATGTTAGGTGGATTAAAACATACTGTGAAAAGAATGAAAACATAGAAACCATAACCATTCAGCTTAATGGATATATTTCTTAATGTAAGCAAAGCAATATCTCGGAGAGCTCGGCTTACAGATTTCACAAAAATCTTGATGAAATAAAGTATGAAAGCAAAATGTATTAGGATCCTATCTCAGATTACAAGAATGAAAGAAAAATATGCAATTAAATATTTGTTTAAACAATGAAAACGATTTGAGTTGTGTTGACACAATGAAAAGTATTGTTGTAAATTATGCCAAAAATACTTTAAAAAATTTATTAAAATTCGAGAAGACATTGCACGGAAATTTTATTTATATCATTGGAAAGATAATTTTTTGCAATTTCGGATGGTGTAAAAATGATTTTTGTTCTTTAATATTTTCGGAAGTTATTTATGAAAAACGCCGAAATTTTGCCAAATTCTTAATTAATTACAATTTTAATTAAAATTTCAAGAAAGGGCTCCCAAGTGCACAATCGCACAGTTCAAAGTACAGGGTGATTTTTTTAAACTGACACTACTCAGAGCTATCTGTAGCTCGATCTATCAGCTGAAATGCCTCCAAATATGGTAGGGGGACTAATGACAACATGGGGAGAAAGATTCTGCAATAAAAAAAAATTAGTTCCGAAAGTCGTCGATAGGGGAAAATGTGGCGCTGTTGTAGTCTACACAACTGAGAATCAGACAAATGGATAAAAAAGAAATATCAGTGCAAAACCGCTTTAATACAGCAAATGGATTGCCCAAAGAGTTACAGAGATGAAATTGCAGTGCACCATAGTTCTTTATTCAATAAAATTGCTTCCTCGGCGAGGGGATGTGATAACCTTCAATGTGAGCACCCTTCTCGTGGACCACACATTGCATCCTGTACACAACATTCTCGACGGCCGAAAGTAATAAGTCAAGAGGATTGTTCAGAACAGTCAGTAATATGTTGACCTTTAAGGTCGTTAATGTCAGGACACCACCAACATAGACCTTAGATTTCAAATAACCCCACAGGAAAAAGTCGCATGAGGTTAGATCCGAGAGAATGGACATGGAGATGGAGAATGTTGTGCAATGTGTGGTCCACGAGAAGGGTGTTCACATTGAATCACATTGAAGGGTCATGCCCTCGCCGAGGAAACAATTTTATTGATTCAAGGACTATGACGCACTTGTAATTTCACCTCTGTAACCCATTGAGGGGTTCATTTGCTGTATTACAGCGGTTTTGCACTGAGATTTCTTATTGTAATTCATTTGTCTAATTCTCAGTTGTGTAGACTGCAACAGCGCCACATTTTCCTCTATAGACGACTTTCGGAACTATTTTTTTAATTACATACTCTTTTTTCCCATGTCGTCATTAGTACACCTACCAAATTTGGTGGCATTTGAGCAGATAGATCGAGCTACAGATGGCTCTGAGTATTGTCAGTTTTTTAAATAAATCACCATGTGTGTTTGAGCCAAATCCCGTAGCTCCAGCTCTAGCGGTCTGCCCTGTAGAGGACCAACACACAAACAGACTCACACATTCTCCTTTATTATTAGTAGAAATAAATCTACACATCACACATAAGCCAATACTGAAGGACAGTGGAGTTAAAAAAAATGGTTCTTTCTGTTATTGGAACAATAATCGTTGCCTAGCAGAAATATTGGCATTATTCCGTTTCGACGCAAACATTCATCACTAAGATCTCTAGAATTTGCCGCTGATTTCCAGACATTAGCGATAATTCTCTGGTGATAACCTGCTGTGAACTAAATTATCTAGTTGTCCTTGTAATAGGCCGTCCCTATCGTCAGTGCTATCCGAAATTCTGGTATGTACTAAGGCAGCGGTTCCCAACCTACGGGTCGCGGCCCACTTGTGGGCTGAAGATAGCGTATTAGTGGACCGAAGATAGAATATTAGTGGGCCGAAGATAGCGTATTAGTGGGCCGAAGATAGCGTATTAGTGGGCCACAACACGCTAGTCAAAAATCGAAGTCAAGGGAGCTTCAAGAGTCTTCACTCGTTTTCTGCTTTATAACACAATATATTTTTAATCCTTTTAAAGTAAGTTTTACTAATTACTTACATATACGTGCATATAATAGACATATAAATATATATATTTGTATTTTATTACTTGTATACTTAGTTAGTGGGCCTCAAAATATTTTTTACACAACGAAATAATTTTTTACGCAAAAAGGTTGGGAACCGCTGAACTAAGGGGTTGGATGTCGTGCTGCAATCCGTTGCCCGAGCCAGTTCCATACAAGGTCAATCGGGTGCACCTTGGCGGAGAAAACTAGTCACTCGAAACGGATGATATCCTCTTTTACAAGGCTAACATCCATGATGGTTGCATGGTGAGGACTGGCATTGTTATCTACAAATATAAAATCTACGCCATTTGCGCTTCTCAACAGACAGATATGTTGTTTCCAGACTGATATGCACATAGTTCCACGTTGGACATAGAGATCATTTCGAGGATCCAGGATAATTCCCACAATATTAGTCTTATGGTTGGAAAGCGTACATTTACAGAAGTTCTTACTACCTAGCGCGGGATGGAGATCAACGGCCCCCGACCTGTGCGACCATTTTGGCGACAAAATGAAAGTCCTAAAAATACTAGAATTTTCTCGATATCTCTATTAGGGACGGAGATATACAGAACTTACTAGATGATTCTATGTGACGTCAGATTCTGTCAGAAAAGGTATAAAAAACCGGAGTTGCCGAGATGAGACAATCGTCTTTGAACGTTTGCGGAGTTCAAAGAATCTCTTTGGGGACTTGTTCGCTTTGCGAGTTGGTCAGCTGCTAGACGCTGAGAGCTATTGTTCGTGCCATTGCTGTTATTGTTAGTGATTTGCTGTCTGCTTGTACTGTTAATTTGAGCAAGTGCTGTTTCTACTGTCACCTGCGCTTCATGTTTTCCGGAATATTCTAGAATAATGTGGCGTTCTCCGTTATCCTGCTTGTTGGACTGTTTCCACCGTACACACACCGGACAATTTTTGTAACAATATGAGTATACAAAGTGAGTCAGATCAGAGGGAAAACTGGATCTGACAGGAAACAACACAGAGGCTCACTGTCCTGATATCGCGTTAACACCTCTTCACGAGAGCAACCGGCAAGCTTGCGTGTCTTTTATACCCTAGTGCGTTTATTTTTTCCCCCAAAGATTCTCAATTACCCTTAATTCAAGTGCATGAGTGTAACCATACAGAAAATGAATAAATGCATTGAATGAAGTCGCTTTACTTAATTATGCACAAATCTAATTCTTTCACTTTTGTTTCAATCACACATGCTGTTAAAATGCTATTGTGCTTTAATATCTGTTTTTGTTCATATAAGCATTAATACAGGATGTCGTTCTATTATAATTTTTTCCTTACATCGGTGAATATTCGATTAATTAAACTTACTTCTTGGTCGGAAATATGCTAAAATAGTATCGAAGAAAAACTGTTGTACATAAAATAAAATAAAAAATCGGTTTTATTTCCCTACGAATAACGTTTATCTTTTCGAAAGTCAAGTAAATTGAAAACTTAGTAAATTATTTGGAATGGTTATAAAATTAATATTTAATGCATGACGATATTAATTAGAAACAATACAAACTTCCTAATATAGTATTATACTAAATGTTTTTAAAGAAAAACAGTTGTCTTCGAAAAGTCAGTGCTATTGAATTAATGACTCGTTTAAGCGAATATTAATTCATTATGAAATAAATCATTATATTTAGTTAAATAAGACAATATGTACATTTGATGGAAATAAAGTTTTGATTCATTCAAATCTTAGGAACTGCATTCATTTTTAAGACCAATGACTTTGTGATCTAGTTTCTCAAATATTACGCTAGACAAATTTTGATTTGAAAGATAAACAAACGAAAATAATGTCTGCTTATTGTTATTTAATTATATATGTTTTAAATCAGATTTATAAATCTGGTAACTTCCCCTTAAATGCTTTCTAGTCATGTAATTGCGAAATATTTATCCTTATTTGAAGTTCAAATATAAACCAGATGGTTTATTTATGTCAGATTATATGATTTTAAATCTGATATTCCACCAATTTGCTTTAAAATTTTTAATTATTGGTAGAAATTATTATTAAATATTAAAATTTATTTCTAATATTTTTCTGAACCAATGATTCTAATATTTTGCCATCATTACCCACTTTCAATGAGTTTTGAATTTATGTACCGATACTATCTCATTTTATTCAATAGTTAAAAGGTACAGCATTTGTACCAGCGTGCAAACAGAAGAATAAATTCTAAGGCTACACCATCTGTATCTTTAAACAGGAAAAGGTTAATTATTATTCCATTACTTGATAAAGCTAATAAAATTTCATAGAATTCTGGTAAATAATTAATGGCACTGTATGAAGTATGATGAGTTTTTTTTTACAAAAACATTTATTAACGATTTCCACAAAGACAGACACTTTACACAATTATGAGCAGCATCACACATATTACATGCGAACACATGACATCGAATTCCTCTTATTAACATTTCTTCTTCCTTGTTGCTAGGCAACGTTTTCTAAATACAAAAAATGGCATTGGCATTCTATTTTTATTACCTTTTTAAATATATTGGAGCCAAAGGATTTTTTAAAAAATTTATTAATTTCTTTTTTTAAATATTTTAATGGGCGAGTTTTCTGCTTTGTTTATTTACATTTAATTGCGGTGACTACATAGTTCCGGTTAATGCTAAGTCAATGGAATCTTCAAAGTGGAAGTCCAAAAGCCAAGCATATAAAGTCAAGGTTTATAATGTAAGTAAACAAAACAGAAAACTCGTCCATTATAATTTTGGAATAAATAATTTTATAAATATACATTTTTTTCTATGTTACAAATATCTCAACACCATACAAAATTATTTTTTTTGCAATGGATGATTAAAAGTGTACTTATATTCTGTTAGACTACAATTTCGCATCAAATATTTAAATGTGGGAAATAATAAACCATAAATAAATGAATTCATAAACCGATTAGCAAATTACTAGCACAAATGACATACACGATCATGCGCATTTAAAACAAATGAGCCTGATGCAAGAATCAGTTTCCACCAATAAAAAAATAAATTAAAATTATCGAAGGAACCTCCAACTCCGCATGCCGCTGTCGACTTTACTTTTGATTCAAGCATTAAAATTACCGAAGGAGTCTCCAACTCCGCATGCCGCTGTCGACTTTACTTTTGATTCAAGCATTAAAAATTACCGAAAGAGTCTCCAACTCCGCATGCCGCTGTCAACTTTACTTTTGATTCTAGCATCCACAGGCAAGAACCATCACAGAGAAGAATTTAAAAATTTAAATACACTAATACTGTCAGAAGAACTGGGTCACACCTCAATGCCTAGGCATCCGGGTCATCTGAATGACAGCCGCTGCAATAGCTCGAGTACTGAGGCCAGAGTCCTAGTAGTCAATCACCTGGCCACGGCCCGACCCCTCCCGTAAGAGCTTCGTACTATCACTGGTGGAGGGACCCAAAGCCCCACTATTACTGTACCCACGACCAGGAGCAAGGACTCGCTTACTTATCAAACGATTTCTCATATCACATATTTGTGGTGCCCCCTGGTGAAAGAATACACAAAAACAAAAACTTTACTAATAAATTTTTCAATATAAAAAAATTCCGGAATTCTAGAATCATTAGTGAGAAATTGCTACATATCGGCAATCGCAACATTTTACAAATGATAAATATTGTTTAGCAACATATTCGGAAACCCTCCGCGCTTTTGCGCATGCGCCGATGTTATTTTCATCAAAATAGTGGGAAAGTGCAAAATGGAAGGGTGATGTTTACATTTTATTGAGCGTGATCTGACAAAGAACTCCGGAAATGTGCTCATATGACTAATTGCCTGACACCCCTTTCCGGTGTAAAATCGTCCAAAAGTGGTAGTCTCGGAATCCGTTGCTGAACAGTACTGCAGAACTGCAAATCTGTAAATGTTCCTTTCTAGCAATAGTCTTCATATTGCAATAAAACAACACAGAGGTATGGACTGGTTCCGCAGTGAACAATAATAAATTGTGTCCATAAAATTCACGAATAATATAAAATAGTTATAACTTTGTAGGTGTGCGTAAGAGACAGAATTCATGAAGAAGGTTAGAAGCTTACTGTATCTAGATATTTTTGTCTTATGACATGTTATTTTTAGAAATTCAGCTTAGTTATCTTTCAGAATCACTGCTGACCCATGTTAATATTAAAACGGAAAGTAAAGTGTGCCCCGATGTGCTCTGGCGACTAAAATAAGTTTAGTGCACAATAAAAGTAAGAAGCACCTCAGAGGAATTCGACATCAATGGAGAATAAGCTGAATAAAAATAGTTTTTATAAACCCGCTTTTATTAGTGTGCTAAGAAGAGAGGTTTTATTATTTAAATTATTTTATGCGTTTTAAGGCGCATCATTATAAATATTATGCAATTTTGTAATGAATATTTTTTCTGAAACTCACTACCAGGTGGCACCACTCGTAGAAAATCAAAATTAAATTAAATCAATTAATGAACTGATAAACAAGCTCTAAAAATATTTAAATGATGTCATTGAGAATTCACATGTGTGCAAAATTTCAAAACTTAAACACATAAGAAAGTAAATAAAAATTATATTACAAAAGTCCGTCTTTACAAGCATAAAAAGAGGAAAGTTAAATAAAGGTTTTTAAAAATAAGTAGTTTCTTTTAAACTTATATAAATATATAAAAAAGAACAAATTTTTAGAGACAAATAACTTGTATCGAAGTTTTTCCAATGGGAAATATACAATTGGACTTACGATCTAACCACTATAAATTTGATACTTCACACTTGGTACCTAAAACTATAATCCGAAAATAGCTCTTTTTGTGACTTGGGTTCTAAAAACAAATCCTTGAAAATTTTCTATTTTTTGACTTTGAAGTTTTTTTTAATAATTTAAATAAATTCACTGACCAGTTCGTTAATTCTATCACATAATCATGAGAATAAAGTAAAAATGTGAAGTTCAGCTTGAAAGATACAAGAAAAGGTTTTTCTTCAATGTTGAAATATTATTTTCATCTCGAATAAATTTAATTATAGAGGAGTAATTTCTTTTTCGCGCAAAATATTTTTTATAAGTGCAAATTGCTTTTATCAAAGTGAATAGAATCCGAACTGAAGTGCAAATAATTGCCACCCTTTCTAATCCTTTACACAGATTTTTATTGCTACCTATCACATACATCTGCAAAGCTACAATTATTCTAATTTGAAAACGAGTTTTATGAGCATCTTATATACATATAGGGGAAGGTGGTGTACCTAGGTCCCATTTTTACTTTTTAATTTTTAATTGGATAATTACTAAAAGAAATGTAACAAAACAATTTTTCTTTCATATTTTAGGCCTTTATACACAACATATATTTTTGTAGATTTTTTAAAAAAGTATTTCAGTGCTTTATTTACAATTTTAAAAAAAGTGCAAATAGGACCAAAGTACACCATGGGTAGTGTACCTTGGACCAGCTATTTCTAGATTTAAAAACTCTAGCCGAATAGTTTGAACATAAACATTTATTGGTATTTTAGCTACAGAAAAATGTTAATGAGCACTTTTACTTAATGAAGTCTTAGATTAGACCGAATATAAAATTATTACAGCAACAGTTTCATTCCTATGAGTAGGCTTAACCAACATTGTAATCAGATAAGTCAATTCCAAATGTTAATTTCCGAAGCTGCCTTTCAGATCCTCCAGTCAACACGGGATGTGGTAACTTCCACATTACATCGCATTTTTCCACAACATAAGTGGTAGACCATGTAGTTGTCATGCACCAAGGTACACCACTTGGGCATGGTCCAAGGTACACCACTTGGCCATTTCATGGAAAATGGCTGACTACTCAATTGAGGTTGGACTTAACATAATTTCTAACACATGTTATTATAGCGAAAACTGTGCTTTATAAGTTAGGCATTTTACTATAAAGTAATTTATGTATGTTTAGGAACTATTAACACAAAATTCAACAGGAAAAAAATTACTTTTGATGGGTCAATTTCCTTTTTCAGGATTCATTCTTTCAAATTAGCACCTTGACAAATAAGTTTAGGTACACTGGGACCTCTGGTGGCAAGTGTACAAAATACATATAACATTTTCTATACATCTATACTGATGGCGCTAAAATCGGCATAGGTTCAAGGTACACTTATGTCCAAGGTACACCACCTTCCCCTACATTAATTTTTACTAAATTATTGAATCAATATTTGTCGTCAGATTTTAAATGGATGCTTTCCACTTGATATAAATACAAAAATGCTTGTAGAAATAGACAACAAGACAAAATGCAACAAATCCAAAAATAATTTTTTTCCAAATTATTGAATCAATATTTGTCGTCAGGTTTTAAGTGGATGCGTTCCACTTGATATAAATACAAAAATGCTTGTAGAAATAGACAACAAGACAAAATGTAACAAATCCCAAAATTTTTTTTTACCAATTTATGGAAACAATAATGCTCGTAGAAATAGACAAGACAAAATGTAACAAATACAAAAACATATTTTTTCTAAATTGTTGAATCAATATTTGTCGTCAGGTTTTAATTGGATGCTTTCCACTTGATATCATTACAAAAATTCTTGTAGAAATAGACAAGACAAAATGTAACAAATCCAAATACAATTGTTACCAAATTATTGAATCGATATTTGTTGTCAGGTTTTAAGTGGATGCTTTCCTCTTGATATAAATACAAAAATGCTTGTAGAAATAGACAACAAGACAATATGTAACAAATACAAAATTTTTTTTTACCAAACTATTGAATCAATATTTGTCCTCAAGTTTTAAGCGGATGCTTTCCATCTGATATCAATACAAAAATGCTTGTATAATTAGACAACAAGACAAAATGTAACAAATTCAAATACAATTTTTACCAAATTATTGAATCAATATTTGTCGTCAGGTTTTAAGTGGAAGCTTTCCACTTGATATCAATACAAAAATACATGTAGAAATAGACAACAAGACAAAATGTAACAAATCCAGAAACAGTTTTTTCCAAATTATTGACTCAATATCTGTCCTCAGATACTCAGACTGTATTGACACATCACCCTATCAACTCGCCATCCCCAAATCCAGTCACG
>BGPR01043814.1:0-12825 GCA_013235015.1 Araneus ventricosus | reverse complement strand
CTGTAAAGTCCATTTGGAATAAAGTAAGTCTCTTTAATAAAATTAAAATTGAGAAACGCCCATTCCACCCGTTTCTCTTAAATTTAGTTGAGGTGAAATTCTAAAGATGAAAGTTAATGGGCTGGAAATGGCTCACTTGTATTCCTTAAAATGGTGTTGGCCTTAATTGGCTAATTCGAATTACGGTTTATCTCAGGGCATTGACTGTTTTGCAGCGATAAAATATGTTTTTCTCGAGATTGTTAACATGTTTAAGCACGTTTATCTGTAGATTATGTTTGTTTATGATCACATGAAGTGTTCTGGAGTTGCCATGGTTACTGGCAAAACTTAAAAACTCTTTATGATCGCTCACATGCATTTCATTACAAGTTACAAGAGCATAAAAAACTGTGGAAAAATTATGTTTAAGCTGTCTGATTTCTACGCCAATTCGTTTAGAATATTTAAAAATAACAGCAGAATAGAAATTATTAAAGCACAAATTACTTCGATTTTACATAATCATATAAAACTTCCTAAACATTCACTCACTCAATGACTTCTGCTAACATCAGACTGAAATCTTGTATTATTATCAAGGAAATATCATTTACTAAAGAAAACTATTTGACCAAAAAACATTACAAAAGAAAGCTATTTGAGAACATTCTTCATGTACATGTTACTCTTAAAGAAAAGCGCTAAGAAAACTATAAATAAAAGTAATAAGATAAAAAACTACTATTTTACATAAAATGAAAATTACAGAATCTTCTTAGAATCTTAATTGTATTTTTTGCAAGTAACAGTATATTTTTCAATTTATTTGAAACAATTTGAGACATTAGTCATGAAGTTAGTTTTAAATTAAATATATTGTTCTTGAACATTGTTTCTTAAGCTTCAAGTCGCTATGCCAATTCGGATAGCAGACATCTTCTCGTAATGAAATGCTTCAGTGATATTTTAAACATCTCTAATAATCTTTCGGTCTGATTTAATATCATTAATAAGTAGATAAACCACCTTTGTTTAAAGCATTGATTAACATTAATAAAACAGTTGTAATTAGTTAATTTATTCTTATATTTCAAAAATAACGTCTTCATTTCCATATTTAAATTACAAGTCGGGAAAAAAATTTCAAGACGAAATTAGGTTTCAAAATTTTCTAAACTGGTAAAAGGTTACATAGAAGAGCATTTGGACCACTTGGACATATTTTAATTTACAGTGATGGAGAAGCAATTTGAATAAAGAACAAGAAATAGATTTTTTTTGTTGTTCTTTGTTTATATTCTAAACGATGTAATTAACTTTTTCTGAAATACAGTTTAAAATAGGAAAAATAATAGTTTTAAAGATTGTAACATCGGTCCAATTAAGAAAAGTAATTGCCCATATTGGACTACTGGTTGCCCTAATTGAACCACGAATTTCTTTAAATATAATTAAAGCGAAAATGTTTTTGGATCTCAGATTTATAGCAGTACACAATGCATGAACCCAAGTATAATATTTTAAGCAGCATATCAGTTATTTTTCTTCTTCCTTTGTTTTCTCATATATGATACAAAACGACGTTTTTCTTCTTTTTGAACGAACTATTTACGTATTTAATGTCCTTTTATTTTCTTCTTTTACTTCGACTTGTTCCACTTTCAATTTATGAGGACTGGTAATTATAACTTCCTGGACTATTCCTCTAGTTCAAGATAATAGTCCTAAAGATTTAAACACTCCCATTTAGGCAACTGTTTCTGATATAATCTAAGCAAATTTTAGACGAGAACAAAAAAATAATCCAAATCTCATTTAAACTATTTTAATGAAATTATTATAATAAATTGTAACCACAAACAACTTTCTTCTCTAAATATATAATAACATGTTACGACGATTACTTTCAAACAGAGTAAGGGCTATTAGTCTTTAATTAAAATATTCAATTGATGATACTTTAACATTTTTTCTCTAATTGTAACCGCGTAGCACTTTCTCTTAAATTTGGTTCCTACACCCCATTTACATCTTACAACATAATTTGCCTGTTTTACGGCCCAAATATTTAATAAACTTGAAGTTATGATACCTGTCAAATCTAGGAGCTGCCTAAATTCGGCAACTCCTCCCGATGTAAAATATTTAACAAGGCAGGTTCTATAAGCTATAAATTTTTCATTCATCATTGACTCCAGTAATATTATTTTTTTTCAAAACTTACGTAAATTACAATGCAAAGAATAGTAAAGAAAGGCTTTCAGTGTCAATATTTAGAAAATGAAAATTCATACTATTAAACCAAATTTAATCAGTATTCAAAACAATTAAAGAATGTTTTATTCAACAAAAATATTGAATAAATTAAAAGAATTTCGGAAAAATTCTTTTAGTAAATTCTTATAACGTGGCATCTATAATTTTCACCATTTTTTTTTCAGCTTTATTTATTTAGAGCAATATAAACTAAAAGAGCACTGAATATTTTTTATTAATTCAAACAATTTTTTTTGTAACAAATATTGTAATTCATTTTAAAGGTCTTCTAACATATTTAAAGACAACACAAAGTAGAAACACAGCTTAAAATGCACGAACTTTATTAATTGTATAAATCTATCACAATTAAACTTTTGATCTAGGAAATAACTTTTTCTTCCAAACTAATGATAACTTCAGAATACTTCTATGTACTCATGTATCTTTCATGTATTTATATTTGGTTACTAGTAAGTAGTTTTCGTGATCAGAATCTTTTATCAGTATTAGATATAAGATGAATGCATCCGATACATCTGATCTAATACATCTCATTACATGAGTTACGAATATAACTAGAATAAATATCAAAACGATTTTCTCGGAATCACTGAATGTGTGGCTGGGATTTGATTTTTCTGGAATAAAACAGAAAATATTGTACATTACTAGAAAGAAAAATACTTTGTTTTATATATATATATATATATATATATACAGGAGATCAAATGAAAAAATATAATTCTCGGATTAAAAGGATTTCATCACAATCTATATAAATAGAAGTCAGCAAGTCTGGCTTCATCTCATATTGCGATAAAGAGTAATCCATAATCCTCAACAGATAATCTTAAAATTCACTAGCTTCCTTTGAAATAAAATGGATACAAAAGGAAGCTGTACTTGAAATGGACAAATATTTTTATTTCTTTAACTCTGCTTTTTCTTGGCCTAGATGACAGGAAGGATTATTCCACACTAAGTATTTAAGTAATGGAAAAACAAATTAAAACATGAGTTTCTTCTGTCTGATGCTAAATTTCCCTACGTTTTACAACATTTTTTTTTTATTTCATGAGAAATGATGATGCCTAAGTATTTTCAAAAAAAACTCACCTACAAATAAATAAGTTTTTTTTTTTAATTTTGGTGTATCGAATAAATAAATATTAGACGAAAACTCAGGAAACGAAACGATGGTGGATAAACCATTGTGGACAGTTTGCTTGAAAATGAGATGAGATTATACCATGTGGGGTGAGAATATGCTAGCACTTGTGTTATAAACATATGCACTCTACTAGTTAAGGCTAATCATTCACGATCGCTCCTTGTCAAAACCGATCGTCAATGTGAAAAACCAGTCAAAATTTGCCTGTTTTTGAGCAGATGTTTAGATATTAACCCTACCACAATATACATCACTCCATTTGGATGGCCGGGCCATAAATGCAGATAGTGGATACCTCACTAGGTTTTTTCGTGTTTTTGCATATTCTTTTGTGAAAGCCACAGGAAACGTCATACTACTTTTGTTTCCATTGTGTTTGTAACTTAATAAAAAATCCTACTTTTCTTATTTGGCTTTAAAATTTTCTTTCTTACACCTAACTAAAACAGCAGGGTGTAGGTGGACAGGAAATTAAAATCAGGAGCGACAGTGGCGCGTCAGGGGTTTTCTTTTTTGACAAACGCCGATTTCAGTGATGTATTGCAAACGAAAGACTAAATTTCTCCTGAACTAGAACACTGATATGGTTTATTGTATGCTCATTCGAAAGCTGATGGAATGACAAGTTTTTGGTAAATTTGATAGATTGTAGCTAGAACGGTGTTTGTGGTATTCAATATTAAAGATTTTGGCGACAATTCGATTTTGCATTTCGCCAATGTAGCTTGGCTTTAAATCCAGGTATCCGGATGGAAATGCTGTCTGTCATCTTATAGTATTTTCCCTGCTTTTTCAAAATGTGTGCTTATTTTGCGTGTAGGTCTATTTAAAGCTTCTCAAATTTAAATTTTTTACCGACTTGTAGCATATTCATTTTATCCGCCATAACTTACAAACTGTTACAGATAGGACAGTTTTGCTTCAGTGTTTTATGACACACATGGGCTCTTCTATCACCGTCTTTCGTTTGACAGATTCGGTCAAACTCATCCTGTATATATATGAATATATTCAAATAAATTGTATTAATCATTTTCTACTTTTTCTCCTCACTTAATTGCCTATGAGTTATTTATAATTTCTCACTGAAAAACAACGAAATTTCAGATTCTTAAAACATTTTCGTATTCAGATAATCGTTTTATAGACATGGTAAAATATATTAAGAATTTTATTGTGTCAAAAATCGAAAAGAAGCTACAAATACTATTTCTTGTAAGAAAAGAGAATATTTATGTTGGAACGTATTTTGTTATCTATCGTATTTGGCTTTTTACTGAAACTTCATATCTGGATATTTTATAAAAACGTGCATAGGAATATGAACCTTGTAAATAATATGTGAAAACAGAATGAATGAGTTTTTTATGCGATTTAATATTTTGTTACGTTAGTTAATTTAGGATATAATTATCGATATTGGGTACGAATAAATTGCGTTTCTCTTTTATTTTGAAATATTTGATTTTAAAAAGGTTTCTAAGCTTCCGTATATTAGCATGCAAATACAAAATTAATTTCCTTAATTGCATGTTCTCATAAATTGGAAGTCGATTCTAATCATTGCAAAATAGCTCATTTCTAATCCGTTAGAGACATGCATATACTTCCAATAGGAAAAATGCTTTAAATGATGTAAAGAATTATATTTTTATGTCAAAAATTATAATTGATATTTTATACTTTATAAATGAACTGCTTAAAATATTTACGAAATCTAAATTTTTATACACTCTCCAGGTCCTACTAGTAATATTTATCCAAATATTTTTGATACACTAACGTTTTAAACAAAAAAAAAATTCCACTCTTCTACGACTAAAACTGAACAAGTTATGGAGCTTTGAATATCTTGGTTTTAGACTACTTCAATGGCCACTCCGAGGAAAATCCTCCAATCACGGGAAAGAAACGCTTTCGCGACACGGCGGCTGATTGGTTTAAAATTGTAAAATTTAAAGCTCCATAATCTGTTCGGTTGTATTCGCAGAAGAGTGCAACTTTTTTGTTTAAAATGTTAGTGTGTCAAAAATGTTTTATTAATTCTGACTAATAGAACCGGGTGATTGTATACAAATTTAGACTTCTTCAGATAGATTTTTCAGCATTACATTCACTGATTCCAAAAATATGAAATATAATTCTTTACGTTATTTAAAGCATTTTTCTTACGTTAGAGATAGGCATAGGATGCATATGTTTATCTCTAACGGTTTAAAAATTAGCCACTGGGCCACGTTTAGAGGGTACACGCCTTATATTCTTATTACATTTCTATATAACATATTATCATTTATTACTTCTTATATTATTTTTCTAAAAAAATAATTTACTTTTATCTAAATTTAATTACCGTTAAATGTGACTAGGGAAAAATGCAAATGTTTTCTTTCTGAAAAAGATAGTCAGATAATTTGTTTTCTTTACAACTTTCTTTTTCGAAACAAGTTCAAATTGCATATGTGTGACTTATGTGTAATTTTCAACAAAAATAATAATACAACTATATTAAAATTACAAATTAAATCAATAAATTTCATTGAAATATATATTTAATATTTTCAATTTAAATTCTCATTTGCATATATTTTCTTTCTAAATTAACAATGATAGTAGGACAATTGTTATCATTTAATGGATAGAACATTTTTAACCAGCCACTAGCTTATTGTACCATCACTGGCGTATCTAGGGGTTGCGGCGGTCCACCCAGGGAGGCACTTGGAAAGAGGCGGCAAAATCAGACTTGTAGGAGAACATTTTTATAACTAAGAAGAGCAGCGTCACTAGTTCAACCATTGTACACATAAAAAAATTATCTATTGTGATAAATTCATATTTTTCGCCTTTTTTCGGTGAATTGCCAATGTCAGCAGAGATTGAGGGCAACTACTTGCGTTATTAAATAAAAAAAATTTCCTTTGAATACATATTTTTTATTCTGTAGTTTATTTAACTTGTAAAGGAAAGGCGGCATGTTGTAAGTTTGGCCCTGGCGGCAAAAGATGCAGTTACGCCACTGTGTACTATGTATATTTAATAGAGAAAAGATACTTAATGACTTCCTCTAGTTAATTCCAAATAAAAAGGAAATCAAAATCTAAAGCCAAAAAAATGTATATCTGACTTCTCCTCTCTCATGTTGCAGCAGCTATTTCGAAAACAAAATCAAAAATATTCAAATTTTTAAAAAATTCAAATGTCTCTTAATTAACCGTTAACAAAATTGAAGCTTCAAGACATTTAATCACTTTACAGAATGCCTTTCTTCCATGTTTCACTTCCTCCACTGACTTCTAAGAATTATGGCTAATTCTCCAATGCGAACTTTATTTCGAAAATAAAGCCAGAAGCTGTGGTGATCAGCAAGTAGAATCAGGAAGAACCATTTTGAAGTAGTGAAGGTTTAATTGGTGGAAAGTTGATCCGGATCTCAGGGAACTAATGAGAAAGTTCAGAAAGAGCAATATTGACTCAAGTGACTTTCCTGTCAAAAAGCGAGTCAAAACGAAGTTTGCAATTTTCAAATGGACTTCATTATAAAACAAATAACTTAATTAATAGACCTATATGTCTTGTACAACGCTGATATAGGCTAAATATGATGCTAAACAAACATATTCATTCGTCTCGTTCTTGAGTTAGTTTCATTAAGAAATTTACATTTGATTTCATGTAACTTAATCTCTACAAGAAAAGTTTTATTTCCTGATATCTATTTTGTGAAACAGGTTTCAAGAAGTTACTTAAACAATGTTTTTAAATGCTGAAAACTCACTATTTAAGAATAAAAATTAACCAGGTATTTTGTAATATAAGCAATTACGTGAAATTTCAATTCTGGTAAAAACTAACTTTTAATACTTCCACTGTTTTAACCTTTACATATGGCATATTTTACACGTATCTATTGCTGAAAGTTATTTGAAATTACCAGATGGAGCATTTCTAAAGTTATTAATAGATAAAAACTTAATATTGTAGCAAATGAAGGTGAAAGTTAAACAATCTTAAAGCAATATTAAGTTTTCCTTCTTTTAAAAGCACAATTTTCAACTATCGACGATAATGCATTCATTTTATTAGCGTTGGAATTCATCGGTAGCTTCAAAATTTCGTCTGATCTTAGTAATAGGATGAATGTTCTAATTTATCTATATAGGGAATATTTAACGCTTTACACCCATTGGAGCAGCTGGCCCTTGTGAGGGGCGGAAAACAAACCTTAAAATATAGCTAAAAGACTCACAGTAATAAATCACAACAAAGGGCTGTAGGTAATGATCATGAGCTGATGGAAGTTCAGTTTTTAAGCAACACCAGAGCGTATCTGGGCTGGATTTTGTAACCTTTGACAATGGACAGATGATGAGGACGACACCTAAATCTGAAGCCTACTTCCAAACTTCCTTAACCAGGGGAAGAACTTTTCACTTTTAACGTCAGATTTATCGTGCACCAAGCCGACATACAGGGTGACAATTATTGAGCTACATGAAAAAAAAATTACAAAAAATACTTAGTTCAAAAATTTTATACAAATTTTAAAAGTAACTACAGATATTCGGATTTAGTTTATGACATGTTCGATATGCTTGCCGTCAATAGCTATGACGTGGGGCAGACGAAGAGCAAAATCTGCAAAAATCGCTGAAGTGTCGAGACATCGACTCTACCAGTTCTCTCGAACTTTTCAATCGCATTTTTGATTGTTATAACACTTGAACCGGTTGGCTTCAGCTTGTACTCGGTCGCAAATTTCCTTTCGGGCTGTTATTGCTCGAATAGTAGGCCTTGACGATCTATATACGCTCAGAAACGCTGTATTTCGACATTTTCAACGAAAAATGAACAACAACAATAAGAGTGCGCATGCTCAAAAAAAATCCCAACATGTCCTGCATTCAACCGCCAAGTTTTAACTGAATCTCGCCAACGGTTGAAAATTTTTATCAAGGTTTTTTTTCATATGGCTCAATAAATGTCACCCTGTACATAGCAAATATTTGGAGCAATCGGGTTTTCGAACCTGTAATCATCTGGTCCCATGGCCGATACCTTACCACCGTGACCTCCTTTATGGCAGAGACATAACTTCAAGGTCCTATTCCACCGAAGGTTCGTCTTGCAAGACGGTTCTATCATCGGGGTTCGAACGTCCTCACGTTCAGTTAAATGTTCAGCAAAGTACCGTCTTCGTCATCGGATTAAGATTCAAAGTTATGAGATTGCTGCCCATAATTCTCCTTAGCTGCAAAATGAAGTTAATCTGTCAAATCAAATCAAAATTGAGAAGAAAATCATTTTAAAATTGTATTGTCAGTATTGTAACTTTCTGCTGACAGACATAAAAAATATGTCTGAAAAAGTGTTGTGAAAGAAATGCAAAAGCAAAGAGAAAAACAAGAAATTTAATCCCAGAATTCTTTCATACCCCTGCGGCTTTCTCGTGACATAAACCAAATCTTTACAGATTAAACATTGTATGTTGTTCGTTGCTTTTAAACAATGAATGATATTCTTTAGAAGCAAAACTGTTGAAAGTATTCGCATGAGTGAAGATAAATAATTTCCCTTGAGGGAAATCAAGGTTGTTCGTATTCAGAACATAAGTTTCGGAATCAGAATATTTCCTTTTATAATATCTAAGAATCGGGGGATTTCTCTGTGTCATTCTTTTGAAGATTCGAATCGGTATAAAGTGTAAATAAATGTAAACATGCGAAAAGCTACAAACCTTTGTTTTGCTTTATTTCATAAAACAAAACAAACTCTAGATACGTGTTGGCAGATGATAAGTATCGGAATTCATAAAGTTCTGAATTTCCAGATGTAAGATAAATAGTTTTAGAGCATAAAAATCTATGACAGATTTTTGAGAATTTACTTTTCCGCCTTCATATTTATCCTATAGCCTGAGTACTTTTCTGGAAAGCTTTTGAATTATTCTAAACAGAAATTCAGAATATTTCACCCCCTAAGCAGAAAATGAAAATGCTTTTCGTGTTCAAGATTAAAAATAATTCGCTGAAAAGATTACTCTGTTATGGTTTGATTTCGTTGTGAATCCTATTATAATATCTCATGTCTCATTTAAGAGAGGGAGGGTAAGGAGCCTTAAATGAATAATAAATCTGTTCAACGATTTGTTACATTGAAATTAATTTCAAGCCCAACTAATGGATGTCATCCACTCTTTGGCAGCCACTAGCGATGAACCAGCTAACTTTGAACGATGACTGAATGAAGAAGAATATGGTTAAAAAGCACATGATGACGCATGAAGATCAGTCTTGATACATCAATGTTGATTGCCAAGTACTGTAAGCACACATACTTTGGACAAGCTAATTTCAGTATTTTTCAGACATTTGGATTAAAATTCATTACCCTATAAATATCATTAAATCTATACGTAAATCATTTTGACTCAGAAACTGATTATTTTTCCACAACTGTAACATAATTTGAATTATTGAGTATCAACAAAGTACCGAGACCCATTTTAAAATCTTTTATGTAAATTGACTAGCTTCATGTTTGTAAAAATGGAATTTTGTAACTGATTTTTCACTCAGTTCCTAATTGTTTGAGTTCTGAAATTTTGTACAATTGTGTATTCTGGATGAAGATATACTATTTTAAAGCCTTCAGAGCTTTATTATGAGTTATTCGATTAATTTAATTTTGATTCTATACTGGTGACGCCATCTAGTTGCGAGAAAATATTTATTTCAAGATTCCATGATATTTATAATAATGGAATATAATCAAAAACTAAAAAGTGGAAAATAAATAAAATAAAGAGTTTCTACTTTATAGCACATAAATAAAAGCGTATTAATTTTTAAAAACTGCTTCCACTAAATTTATTCTGTCGCTTTATTTTCCGAGCCACATTGTTTCCTTATATTTTCGATGTTATTTTCATTCTTTATGCTCACCGAAGAACAAAAAACGAGTGTACTCATTACTTTTCACCTCTCTTTGAATCAATCATGCAATTAATTACTGTAGCCATTGTCTTTGGAACAAAAGAAACCACCCGGAATTATATGCAACTTAAAAATTATTTTCTCTAAGTTATATCTGTACTAAATAACAGAAAATTCTGCTTACAGCATTACTTTCTGCTACTTAATGCAGGAATTGCCTTCGTGCCGGATTCTTGGCTTCGCGACCATTGGTTCAAGAGCCGATTCCATGGTAGAACCACCGTGTATAAGGGCCTGGTGTACGTTAAATCAGTCGACGATGGAAACGTCCTTCCTCTGGTATGCAGGTAGGTTTGGAGGAGGTACGCTGGCTCAGGTGTCGTCCTTGATAGTCGAAAATTGCACGATCCATAACAAAACAGTCCTCGTGCCGCTTTTAAATGGAACATTAATCTGAACTAAACTTTTGACATTCTCATTTCTAATGCGTTGTATCAAATTTCTGGCTTTTCATGAAATCCAATTATCTGTAAATGATGTGATTTAAAAATTAAGCTGGAAATTACTTAGAATATTTGACGTTTCACTTGATAGCAGATTTACAGAGTGGCAAAGTAAAAACCAATTTGAAACTTCCATAAGTTAATTTCAAGGAAATTTCCGCGATGTTGAAGACTCCATGCTTGTAACACATTGCTACATAAGAAAATCGCATCATGACATAAATAATAAAATTTTAAAAGTTTTTTTTTTAAATTATTTTATTATTGTACTAAAAATCAGAAAATATTTTTTAAAAAAAATATAGACGCCAAAATAAAATTGTAAAGGCGTAAGATGCTGAAAGAAATTATTCGAATTTCATTCACATTTGTAATAAATATAAATTTTCAATGAATTCTAAGGAATTTTCTCTCTTATAATATTCATTATAACTTAATTTCATTATGGAATTTTTTTTCAAAAGTGAATGGGCTATGAAAACCTGGTAGCGGATTCTGCACATCATAGGGAGACGATAGCTTATCCAAAGCATAATTCATTTGTAGATCCTCAATTTACGTGGACCTGATTTACATTAAACCTGTTATCGTGAAACAAATTACTTTATTAGTATGCGATGTAGAAATTTGGACAACGGTATGTTAACTTTTAGGCCATCTTCGCCACCAATGCAAGATTCATTATCACGAAGTCAGTCTCTGATGGCCGTATTATAGTTTCCAAAGCGAAGAATCAAGCCAATCAGTCCGCCAAAATGGATAAAAGAAGCGATAGAAATGAGATCTTAACAACTCATATTCGCTTTCAAATCCTGATTCTAACCTTTCACACGTTCAGACAATTATTCATTAGCTCTCACAAAGAGGACGAAGAAGAATTCCACATTCTGCCAGTGAATAAATGGAGTCATCTTTCTTCGCCAGTAGGAGGTTATAATAAGGGAAGTGCCTGCATAACTAGAATAACGAAGAATCAAGTCGTCTACCGACTCCTTATCCTCCAAACTGTTCCTTACATAACGAAAAGGGAGACTGAGCTTTACTCTCCACTCACGTCTTATTGCCGCAGAGAATGAAGCCCTAATCCCATTACCTCGCTCACATTTGACCAACATTGTCGGAAATTTCCGTCGACAGAACCCTTTGAGTCCATTTGGGGAGGTTTAACTTTCTAAAAGTCAACATGATTGTTTGAAACTCTCATAATAATAGCCACGATAAAGACAACAGCAAAAGCGAAATTTGTTTTTGTGTTTGCATATTTTCTGCAACT
Organism: Araneus ventricosus; assembly: GCA_013235015.1. Classification (NCBI taxonomy): domain Eukaryota; kingdom Metazoa; phylum Arthropoda; class Arachnida; order Araneae; family Araneidae; genus Araneus; species Araneus ventricosus. Next base: position 702 of record BGPR01043814.1, on the reverse strand, counting down.
CCTGCATATGTTCTGTGGTATTTATAACGCAGTTTCATAGTTACGACTGGAATAAAAATAATCATTTCGGTCCAAATACAGTGAAACTGAAAGTAAGAGTGTTATGCTTAAGGCGTAGTTATGTTTAAGGCGTAGTATACAAACTTTTTCATAAGCAATATAATTCCGAATATTTTACAAGCAGGATAAAATGGTCAAACATTATTCAGTAAAACAGAAAAGTCAAGGCTATTATTGCAAGATAGAAATTCTTTGATCATATCCCTTCCATTTAACAGATAATAAAACTAATAATCATTGAGGTTGCTGAAACGAACGGTTATCCCTTACATCCTCAGAAGCTTTTAATTCACATTTGTTACTAGCCCCTAAATTCTTTGATATTCCCGTTAGGTTAGTTTACATGTGTACAGTTGTCATTAAATGAAACCATTCCTTTTTCTTCCTGAGCTCCGTGCCTGGTGAATTATTATTTGTATTTTAGTTTCTGCTTTTATTATTACATTAAAATATCTCAAGTTTTATCATTTGTTTGCACTGATTCTTCGTTGCTAATTGTTATAACATTTATTGATACACTTCTCTAATTTTGTATCTACATATTCTTGTGTCGCTGCATTAAATTAATATCAGATATGCTGTATAACCTCAGGGACAACTGCCTCTTAGAGGCAAAGTGCTGGTTTCTCTACCTTATCAGCC